>DWHP01009537.1:0-10169 GCA_018247895.1 Parnassius honrathi | reverse complement strand
TTATTAAACTTTTAAACCCCTACACTATAATAAAGATTGTTATATTTTATAAGTATTCACACTTTAACATAATAATTTATATGTTATAACTTATAACAAAATTAACGTAAAAGTCAATTAAAAATCCTATTAAAACCATTTTCTTTTACTTAAATAAAATTATTGTTGACTTTTAATTAAAACAAACACAAACATCTGCATGTTAAAAAGGGAAGTGTAGGAAACTTAACGTCACAAATAGTAATTAAGTACTAGCTTCTGCCTGCGACTTAGTCAGCGAGAAATTTATTGCTTTCCCGACTTATATGGTACCTGCCCGCGCTATCACTTTGTATTCTTTTAATTTAACACTATTTCCGACGTTGTTTCTTTTTGCTTAGCTTCTAAGGGTCATAGCGTGGTGCTACATAACCTAGGCTATAGCATTTCTCAAGAATTGGGCTATCTAATCAAAAATATTTTTTTCAAATCCGACTGATAGTTCCATAGAATACCCAAGATGTTTTTTTATACGTATTTTTAGATTACCCCTTGCATACCAACAAATTTCATCGCTTTATGATATTAGATGGTATTTTTCCCAATGTATCCTGTGAAATTCAAATTTTCATACTCCCTTTTTTTCAAATTGCAGCTCTGTATTAATTCGTATGTTGATCATTATGTGATACACGGCAAAAAGTATTCATAATTCCATCTACGGGCCATTGACGGAACCACCATAAAAATAAGTTCTATGGTATAGATATGTAAAATGATGAACCTAGAAACAACTTAGATGAAAGCTTAAATAAGTAAGAAAACTTTGGGTACTTTCACCCACAGATAGTGTGCCGTATTCTCACAATCTTTTATCGATGTTATTATTATAGAAATATCGACATGGGTTGCCCTATTAACCGCCATTTTGTCCTCTCAGTAAAGTGTAGGTATACACGTTTTTCTTGTAGGTATGCCTGGCTTAGACCATTAAGAATGGTCTATAGATGCCCAAAGATATTATAATATACTTCGTATAGAACTATCTTTGAAGATGCCAGGTCCATATGTTTTATATACGTCTATGTTATCACAGACAAACAAACTATACCAATCCTCTTAGTAGTGTGTGGACTTTCCGTATATATTACGCTACTCTATGGTGTAGACTATAAACAAAACAAGGAGGTTATAAAACACAAAATGAAGCACAGAGGGGGAATTATGGCGGGAACTTGGAAGCTCGCTCCTGTTTTGTCGCTTGAATAAGTGTTTGAAGTGGATTTTAATATGTAAAAGTGATGAGATTTTTTGAATTAAGTGTCTGCGCGTGTGAACTATTGGAGAAAACGATGAAACAAGTGCTTTGATGTTGATATAAACTTCAAGTTAATTTGATCGCTTGGGTGCCTTATGAACTTGAGTGGCTGTCGTCATAAACAGTCCGCTGGGTTGAGCTGTCGTCAAAATCACCAAAAAACTTCGCAATGTGACGCATCAGCATACTGTGAAGAAAAAATATATAAAATAATGAAGATTCTGAAAGAAATGATGGGCTCGGAAAGGCTTCAACTCAGAGCCGTAAAGCCAGTTAAATAAAAAAAATTAAGCACAGAGTACTTTTTGTATATCTCAAAAAAAAAATGAAGTCCACCGTGACTAGGGATGTTCGATGTTACAGAAACATCGATGATGACATCGATGTTAATATCGATAGCTTAACATCGATTATCGATGTTTATCCTACTCAAAACATCGATGTTGGCCATTATCGATGTTATAGCACATGTACCTATTAGGTTCAATTAGATGAAAAAAAATTTGTAGTGTTATTTATGGTTTATTATTAATGAAATGAAAGAAATTAATAAAACGTTTAGTGTGAGACAGTAATTTAAAAAATGGGAAAAGCTTAACAATTACATATTTAGTTAATTTGTTATATTTTTATCTATAATGATGCATATTATTATTTTGATATTTAAATGTTCCTGTACAGTTATAAACCTGGTATTAAAAAATTTACTATACTAATTTACGATTTAGATGTAGGTTTCATATTAACTCCTATCGCGAAATAAAAAAATGACTGCAGAGTGAAAATTAACAAACTTCACAAGAACAAAATAATATACTTTTCCGTCACCTTTGTTCACACAATTTTTAATCAGGCAGCCCAAGCAGTAAGTATATGGATACTTGAGCGTATGTGGATGGATAATTGAGCTGTTTATAAAATGCATTGTAGAATGCACTATGCTGTGAAATTGTCTATTCTCACGATCGTCCAGCGTTTTATTTACATAAATTTCAAGCAAACAATAAACTTGTTATTCCAAGCTCCAGAAAATAGCTAAATATAATTAAAATGTGTAGATAAATATTGTTTCAAAATTATGTGTGTATAGACAACAAGCGAAAAGACAATCAATTTGAATATCAATTTATGCAGAATAGTTATTAGGCGACAAACGACAACGACACCACAATAATAAAGCGAAAGCAGTTACAACTGTGACATTACAGTTCACAGGGAGTTTGAGACAACACAATGATATTTTTTTTTAGGTGATCGATGCATTTAGGAATCCTTAATTATTCAAAATTTTAAATCTTTAACATGAGATGAAATATTTAGTTAATATTGATTTCGCGGGTTCGCATTGTTCACGAGTTCGTATTAATCAATTATTGTTTCATTGACATCGATGTTTGACAAGTGGCAACATCGATGTTCCGATGTGTAACGTGTGGTAACATCGATGTTTTAATTTCTAACATCGATGATCATCGAACATCCCTAACCGTGACGTCTTTAAAGCTATCTTTTAATTAATTATTATTATGTAATAAGTAATATAAAATTGTTAATTATTCACCATATTGAACAACTCACAAACTAGTTCTCACTATATAAGTTAAGTAGTCTGATGTGATGAGTCTCAGCTTAAAACAAATTTGACTGTAGGAAACCGATCTCAGATGAAGTAAAAAGTCATCTGAGTTAGTAAATATTAATAAGCTTGGTATTAGTGTTCTGTGAATAAACTGAACTGAAAAAAGAACACTAATACATAATGCGTGATTGCGAGTGTCGAATATTTCTGCTTAAATTATTTTTCTTACTTTACGCGTTATCTTATTACATTATTTCTGCAGGGGATGGTAAGTGATTTATTAAATATACCATATAGGTATAGCAAAGGGTTAAAAGCTAAATATATTATTTCATGTAGTACTACAAATATATAAATTGTTACAGTTGGTGACAAGTGTAAGTCAAATGATAATGAACCTAATGGAATGTGTGTGTTAATAACAGACTGCAACATTGCCATGATGTGAGTAAAAAAGCACAATTGAATTTAATATATTGTCATTGTGTAAGTCTACTTTTAAAAAATTACAGCCTAAGCTTTACACTGAATATAATAAGACTACTCGGTTTTTTAAAGGTTTAATAGACTAGTATGATTTTGGGAAGCTCTTTAGAATGTGAGGATTGTGGGGGTATTTTGTGCAATTATGTCTCCAAAAATTCTTAAATCCAAGCTGAAATTGCAAAGTGGCTTAGGTGATAATATGAGGACAGTGAAAGATCTCTCCAAGGGTGAATTAAAGTGTAGACAAGTGGTAAATTTAAAATTTTGTATAACCGACTTCAGTATAAATAAAATAAAAACATCATCAATGTAGTTGAAGTCAATTAAATACACATTAAGGATACCTCAAAAACTACTGGTCAGATC
The DNA here is from genome assembly GCA_018247895.1 of Parnassius honrathi. Lineage (NCBI taxonomy): Eukaryota > Metazoa > Arthropoda > Insecta > Lepidoptera > Papilionidae > Parnassius > Parnassius honrathi. The sequence goes on along the minus strand of DWHP01009537.1, from coordinate 6,441 downwards.
TTTATCAAAAAGAGTATGGGTGGGAGATGGATGGAGAGGGAGGGGTGGGAGAGGTGTACAACGCCCCCTTAAAAGGAAAATTTGTGGAGCCCCACCCTTTTCGAGTTTTTCTTTTTAAATTTGGAGGAAATTTTCCTCATTTTATGGATTAATATCAAGTGTACAAAACCAGGGGGACCTCTTGGGGGGGAAGGGGGTACCCCCTGAGGAAGGAAGAACCCCTTTACCGAAACAAATAGGGGGACTAATTCAGAGCGATTTCTGTATCTATTTTGAGACTGCAATGTCTCCGGTGCTGTGGGAGGAGCAGTTTCTACGCCTTTGCGTAACAAATCGCAAGTACCTATCCTTGCCTTTGCAGCTTCGGCTTGTTGGTTGCCTCGAGCAGCCTCAGCTGCTCTGGCTCATCCAATGCCTACGATTTGTTACAGCAGGCGAAGGCTGCTCTCCGTATGCGCCTCCGGCTCTATAAAAACTCTACTCTAGGGGTAGGACAGACTCGTACCACGTGGAGTCGGGGTCAATTATTTTGGTTCCTTGACATAAATTAAACCTAACCTATTTTATTTGTTATCTGCCCTAATAGGAAAGTACTTTTTATACACATGTTTTATACAATTTTATACAAATATTGCATTGTTTTAATTAATTCTTAGAAATCATCAGTTTCACGTTCCACAAGTCGGCTCGTAAAGAAAATATTTCTATAATTTAAATATAAACTTTTAAATATACGTGTATGCATGAAAACTATTGAAATAAGTACAAAATATAATTACTAACATAAATGTATGTAAAATGAAATGTTACCGAATGTATGACAACTTAACCGTACGTAAAACGGAACATTCAATGGCGAGAATTCGACATAATCTATGGTAGGGATTGTCGTAAATATTGCAAAAATAATTGATTTTCTATAATTTATTTCTTTAAAATTACGCGTTTCCGCATGTTAAAATTTTGTGTGTGCTTACAATAATGTGACTTTTCTGTAAAAAAAATATCATATAATCTGAGGTAGGGCTTGACATAAATATTGCAAAAATAATTGATTTTCAAAAATTTTTTTTAAAAAAGTACGCATTTCCGCATATTGAAACTTTGTGTGCTTATATTAATGTAACCTTACTGTAAAAAAAAATATCAACCCCCAACTCGACGGACGTCAATGAAAAGCTTAGCCAGCATAATTTTTGAAATTTCTTGGAGGCAGTGTTTTGAAGTACTTTTGGTCTGTAAGAAAATATTAAAAAATGTTTATAAACAAGTTAGGCAGCAGAAACTAATCAATAAAAAATGAAATTAATATGAGTTATTTCATAAGTCTCTTATGTGTAGAGCAGTTGTCAAATCTGAATCAGTTGGTATGATATCCCAATATATTTGGTTCTGAGTAATGTATAAAATTCTCTCTTTTTTTTCTTTTTTTTTTAGAAAATATTACCTCCACATTAGGATTTTCTCCTGTATCGTAGGGGCAGTTTACAAATATAAATTTCACAAGGATAAACATCCGGACCCCGAACAATTAATTGTAAGCCATACAAATACACGATCCATGCGGGATTCGAACCCGGGGCCCTTTGCATTGTAACTCATTGCTAAGCCACTGCGCCACGGAGCTGATTTATAATAAAAAATTATATTATCTCATTTTATAAAATTTGTCAGAACTGTTATACAAAAATATGTCTTAAAAGCTATGGATTTCTGCACTTTGATGTTTTTGTGTTTGATATGTCACCACTTACCCCTTCTACCATAAAAATATGAACTCAATGTTTGAGTTGTAGTTTCTGAAGCTTAGCTTGGTTTGTCAAAATATTGTTGGTAGTTCTTGGATTAATCTTTTTGGTGTGTAGGTTCCTTTTCAACTTTTACCTTTACAACTGTATATAAATACAAATTTTAGTGATGCTGTTATTAGTTGCTCACTTAAAATCTGCATAAATATTTACAGTTGAATAAATTAATTGGGAAAAAGGCATAACATGTTTTAAGTATTTGAATTGTTATATGTTGTGTTAATAAATAACATTATGAACAGTTTTATTTTTTAAATTTTCAGGGAGATTCAACGCAAAAACTTTCATAAGTTTAAAAGATGTGGATTTAAAGGCCTAATGGAAATTGTTTGTTGTCCGCAGATATCCACAAATAAATTTGGTATGTAGTTGTTTCTGTTGGCTTTTAATATAAACAGATTTTCTTTTTGGATCTTTCCCATTGTATTTCTGTATAATATGATTCCAAAAATTTACTCGACATTGTTTCACACTAAGGCACTAAAGTAGATAACTAGTTCTCATAGTCAAGCATATTTGCTATAATGTTGTGGAGGTTTTAAATCATACATTCTGTTTCTATCTTTTTCTCACTCAAATTGTGATAATTTGTAGTACTCAATGGATGACTAATGACTTTTTTTATCATCATCATGATGATAATAATAATTTTAGGGGAAAAAACTTGAGATATTATAAACTTATTTTAATCAAACTCATAATCAAATATTTGTGACCTAAAACAACACTAAAGAGCACTTCTTGGGCCTACTGTGAAAATGGATTTTTGTTCTTTTAAGTTCTTGTCATGGTTGAAAATTGATCAGATGGACATGTCATCAGTACAATCATTTATATTATTTGTTGTCAATGACCCCAGCTTTGCATAGATGCATTGTAATGTTGCGTCTTTTAAATTTATTTAAAGTAATCATCGATGATCATTTATTGTTTCGATTTCCGGATAAAATGTACTCCTGGCATTGATCTCTATCTGTTTATGTGGTTTCAGTTCAACTATTTTGTAGATTAGCCTGAATAGACAGAGACAGAAATTTTACAATTGTTTGTTATTCATGTTCCATGGCAAGGTCAACAACCCCCTGAGCTCGATGAATGGCAGTTATTTTTTATTATGTTATTTAACTGACAGAGATTTCAACTTTAATTATATGTATGTTATTACATACATATAATTAAAGTTGGTTAATTAACTACCAGTTTTTTTGTCTTAAATAATTAAACATATATGACAGAATAGAATAGAATCATTTTTATTCAATATAGATTACATGTAATTTTTATTTAAAGGATTTTTTTATTTTTACCACTGATTGACCGGACTTTTTGTACAATATAATATTTTATACAATTACTGAAACTGACTGATAAACGAATCATAGGAAATGACAAATAAAATGTAATTTACCAAAACTTTCCTGTTGTAGGTATTTCCCACTGATAATTTTGTTGTAGTGAGAATATTGTTATAAATTGTATTTATATATTTAATTCATCTTTGTGATATGCAGTTAGAGTATGTTTATCTGAAAATCACGCTCATAGTCCTGAGCCACCTGCATCCATTGATACATCTATCATGCATCCACTACTGGTATCCATGAATGAAATGACAGAAGCTTGTAACCAATGTGTTATTTTACAGGGGACATAGAAAAAAAATCTGGAAGAGTGGCTGATCGAGGTAAATATTAAATAATGTGATAATTACCTAGTTCTTTTAAAATAGTGCAACATCAAACATAAAGATGAGTAGGGGATTTATAGTTCCAATATTATCATCATTACAACACTTCACAAGTCTGCTGCTGAACATAGGTCTCCTCCAATCCAAAGAATTTCACAAAACATTGCCATGAGCCACCTGCACCTGGCTCTAGCTTATTAGATAATTCAATTACCATTATGATATACTATAAAAAACAAATTGTGTAATTTAACAAATGTGGTTTTAAGTTTTTTGTCTCCTTACTATAGTAAAGTCAAGCAAGTCAAGTTTCATATATAATTAAATTTAAATTGATAATCTCGATATTTTTAGCTTCGATTGAACCGTTATATTTTAGTCAACAGAAGAACATTCCCAATTCAACTGTATTCTTTATGTATTTTTCTTCCTGGTATTTGGCGGCAGAATGAGGATGCGAGGGTTAGTACTAGGGATGTATCCGATACCGATACCGATGCCAATATATCGGCGACACTCGAACTTTACCGATATATCGGCATCAGCGATATTTTTATGACCGATTCATCGATACTTTTCAAATTTTGCACCTTGAAAATGTTACGTAAAAGCGCGTGTTGTCCCCTCTATTTCCTTGCAAACGAGGCACGAACTAACGTCGCTATGCTAGAGGAAACCCCGCGCTTTATTCAGGGTCTTGTTTTCTTGCTACCCCAGTCTAACCTGAGAGCTGTAATTCTCTCAAAGAAGTAGAGAGATACCTAAGGTCTCCTTATATATCGAGAGGCGCAGATTTGTTCGTTTTCGAACTTGAAAAAAATGGCGCAGAGTATTTTAGTTTCCAAATGATTTCTGTCGTATATGAGAAACTTCTACCGCAGGGTTTTATGCAAACACATTTGAAAAATCGCCGTTCTCCACAAAACTTAGAATATTTTGTTTGTAAACAAAGTATTCTAATTTACTACTAGAACTTAACTAATCTCAACCTTTCTATAGTTTTAAACGATTTTGTTAAGTTTGTCCTGTTACTTCGTATTTGTTCTTTTATATTAAAAAATAAAATAACCTGACTTGTGTTATATTTATGTTACCTTCATTTTTGAATTAAATTGGCGTATCGGTATCGCCGATATTTTTATAAGAGCATCGGTATCAGTATCGTATCGGCAAAAAGGCGTATCAAGGCATTCGTTGTTAGTGTAGTAAGTACATGGTAGGTCCATGACGGGTTTCTAGACAGAAAAGGAATCCTACCATTTTGAATAGACTTTAAAATAATTTTGGGGCGCACTACTACAAACCCAATTTGCTGTGTTGACAGACTGAGCGAATTTACACATTTTAGACTAGATTAATTTTTTAACACAAATATTTATTTATTTTTATTTCTAATGTGCACAAAATATGTATAGTTTCGACTTACTGGATGTAGGATATGCCTCCTTTATTTAAATTCCATTTCCCGCTGTTCTTTTTATTGCACAGTTTGCCAATTAAATAATTTACATGCAGTGACGCTTGACACGGAAATTGGAAACGATTGATTGTGTTGACATTTATAGGTGTGAATTTACATATTAGTGGCTGCACGGGCTCCGCCCACTCAGTCGTTCTATTATGTATGTATTATAATATTCTATGATAATAACCGTTTTTATACTAACTTAATTTAATAAAGATTTTGAACTTTGTTCAGGTCAAATTTTAACAGTATTTAATGCTTTGAAACTATTAAAGATAATATTCACAGCAGAACCTTACCTTGTGCCACACTACACATTAATAATTGTCCAATTTTTCTTCGATCTCTCTTTTTAGGTTTCGTAGGTAAATAACAAGAAACCCATATAGTTTCGCGATGTCTGTCTTAGGAGCTACAAAGTTGTAATTTGGTATAGTTATAGATATTAATCATGCTTACAAAGTTGTGAAATAAACTCTTAAAAAATATTTTCATTTTGGGTGCCTTGTAAAGAGGGATGATTTTTTTTACCCGTCTATTCCATCGTGTAGGGTGTCGTTGAATAGATCTTTCAATAATATTGGGAGATATGTAACAACGCTTTTTTCGATTCAGGGGTCCGTTTGCGAAATATTGTGCTGGTATTTTTATTAGAGTCATGGGTCCTATCCGCCCCTAACCACTGATTTTGGAAGTGTGAAAAGTATGCAGGATAGTAGAAGTAGTATATACTGGGTGACTATTTTTACTATTTGGAAAATAATATGGTATATTGTGTACATGAAGTAGAAGCTATCCTCAAAAGTATTTTTAAAATATAACTATAGTCAACCAAATCTAAGAAATACATTTAGATACCTGGCAGACTTATTGCACCAGGCATGCCAATCTAAAAATGGGAACGTACAATATTCGATTCTTAAAAAAATCGATATTGATTATTTAGAGTTGGTAATCATAGAGTTTGTTTTGAATAATACCAGAATAAATTAAAAACGAATAATTTAAAACACAAGATTTCAGTTTCATCAGTTTCTACATATTTGTTGTTACTGCTCATTTCTGGAGGCACGGTTATAAAAATTTAAGATTATAACTAGATTAAAAATAAATTTATTCAATCACTTTCAGTACAACTAGTTGAGCTGCCGTTGTTTAGATTAATTATTATTCGATTTTAAATAATGCAGTCAAAATTAATGCGGGTTTCAAAGTAATCCATAATCAATATTTTCATTTATTTTACCACTTTTGCCCAATCATCCTTTGTGACATGGGTACATGCTTCAACGAATATAGAAGAAACAGTTGAAAAAATCCGAGTCACAAAATAAGAAGACAATTACAAAATCACAAAATTACGCACAGTAAGCTCCCGAAATGTCGGGTGATTGAAATTACTTAGTGGTTCTTTAAGCGCAGCCATGTATATAAGTTATTTTGCTTACACAAATTTACGCTGACAAAGTAAAAAAAATAAA
>DWHP01009536.1:0-10169 GCA_018247895.1 Parnassius honrathi | reverse complement strand
CAACTTGACTGTACCTGCGCGCACCTGCACTCGCAGCTAACTTCCGAATCGCCATTAAGTTTGAATCGTATTATATCTGTGAAAAAGCTACAACTTTTTTCTTCATTTCTATTTGTTGAATATTAGAGGGTCCATTCAATCATAAATTTAAGACTATGACAATGGATGACAGTTACTGTAGTATAAAATGACTTATTTAAGGTAATTTTAACACAGTGGTTTAACTTCGTTTCCTTCGCATAATGTTTATGAAATATTTATTTCGAAACAAATATCATAAAGATGAAGATATAACGACACAAGTAAATTAATTTCTACTAAAGAATAAACTATATACTACATATCTCATTGTGGCGTCAAACGTTATTAAATTTTAAATTGAACAAAAGTCACGTTACAATATACACAATAAATAACTTTGAAAGCATTTCGTACATCGTCATTGAAATTTAAGAAATCCTTTAATTCAATGTTTAAATTCAAATGTCAAACACAGTATAAAATATTTTATTTCAAAAAAAAGTGACTGGCATTATTGCATATTGTTATCGGTTTACTTTAAACAACCATGTGAATTCAACTCCCTAACTTGAAAAATCTGCAGTTTTCCACATTTCATCTAGAATATGTTTTATCCTCGAAGACTATGTTAAATGACAATTATTTATTTTACTAACCGATATTTTGAATCGCATTTCTTGATTATCTATCCATCTGTATTAATGGTCACAACTAAACACTGGTTACAAGATTGGTGCGTTCGCACAGTTTTATGCTAGGAGGTAACTTGTTTCTTCTCGCTTCTCAGCAGTTTATCGTCTGAACAAAATTTCTCCAATTGTTTCACGTAATATGTATTAAAATTTAATCTGTAAAAAAACCGAAATCTATTTTACAAGAAGAATATTTTTATATACTCACACTGAATGTGTAACAAAAATTACTTATGTGCAAAAAAATTATAAAATAAAAAATAGTCTGATTTTAGACGTACTACGTATGAGTAGTATAGTAGAGGGGGTAAAATTTAAACCAAAGCCCCAGGCTGCTATTACATTATCATATGTATAAGATTATAGATACATGATTTATAGTCATATTATGAGAAAACAGTTTAGTTCGCACATTGGATTTAAAACATATATCTATGATACATATGATAATGTAATAGCAGCTTAAGAACGAGACTGTCGGCTAAGAACCATTATTGGTTAGCTTCCGATTTGTAGAACATTGTTAACACGGTCATTTCAGATCACTATGTTTTGTGGCTGACTTTTAGGTCATTGCAGAAGTTTCCATTCACAGTCGCATCTACTAATTCGACAATCGAAAAGTATACTATATTAAAGTACACGTAAATTGATAAAATTGTACCGTATAAATGTATACTAGAACGCTGTTTGTATTTCGTGCGACAGAGATAACGCTTTACATAGACGTTTATAGTACGGAGTCTCCTTTTAAAGTTATTATTTATAAAAAAACACAGACAATATAAAAACACATATTATGTTATTGTAAATTAATGTAGTAATTTTATAGATTCGTATATTTTTTCTAGTATAGAGAGTGCAAGTGGATGCTCAGTGTTGCCAACTCAAACTTTTCCAAATTCGAAGATTGGTATAAAAAATTCCGCAGAATTGCTATTTCAAAAATCCGTAGATTTCCAGACTTTTAAAGAGGATTGAAAATTTTTGTTTTTGTCATAGAATAAATTAATTTTTTGAAAAAATTCTTTGTTTTGTAAAATTCTTGTTGTAAGTACAATTGTAGTATAAACAATTAGTCAAGTAAACAAAAATTACGTTAAATTAAAATTAAGCTATTGCTATTGTCTTACATGTAACAATGGTGACAAAGTTAGCTACATGGAAACTAGCCAAAAGACGGCAGAAGTAGTTAACGCGCCTTATTTTTAAATAACATCATCTACATCATCTGTGATGTTGTGACCCAGGATTAAGAAAGGAATGCTTCGGTGGTTTGGTCATGTAGAAAGAATGAATGAAGAAAGAGTGACAAAGGAAATTTATACGGCAGATGTAAACGGCATAGTAAGGAAGGGACGCCCTAGATGAAAGTTTATCGACCAAATTGGCGATATTTTGAAAAGGGTGTAAAGGAGGCGAGGGAGGTATGTCAGGATCGTGCCAAATGGAAGTGCGTAGTCTCTGCTTACCCCACTGGGTGACAGGCGTGAGTGTTTAATTATGTTTTTAAATAGAAAATAATTCTGTAAAAGTACCATCTACACGTTCTGTTAAGTACTACATCCACCTGCGGCGCCGATATAATTTTAATATATTTTAATAGTAAGATAGCTTAATGGCAGAATTATATGTCAAATTTAATTTTCCCGCGAGATTTCAAATGTCGGTTGTCGGCTAAGTTCACATTCATGATAAAAAATTTCTTTCCACTTTTTAAAAATTTCGTAAATTTCAACCTCAAATTTCGTAGTTCCGTAGACGATGACAAAATTCCGTAGACCTACGGAAAAATCTGTAGAGTTGGCAACGATGTGGATGCTGTGCCCCACAGACATCTACATCTACCCTCGATTAAGCATTAAAATGTAGATTCATTATCACACCTGAGCACTAAGATGGAATGCCTACAAATAATCTATAAATTCGTTAATAATTATTGTACCAGATGTATAACCAAATTTAGAACCGTTAAGTTTAATTATAAAACGTTTATTTACCTGGCGGAAATGTTAAGAAGTTTATTGGTGTTATTGTCTCGGGCCATGCTTTCTATGATTGCCAGCATGGACAGTAAAGCTGCGGTAAAGCGGCGCCCGTAGCGTGACACAGAACTAGCAAACGAATCGGAGGATCCGCTCGTAGTTGTACCACAATCCGCACCCTGGTTTATAAAAACATAATTTTAGATATTTTTTAACGTATTATATTAATATATAACTAACAAGTCTATATAATGGTAACGCCTTTTACCCACGAACATCATTAGCTAAATTCATTAATTCATACAAAGAAGTGTACAGAGATGAGTTTAAATTTCTTCCCCTCTCTCTACATACATTTCACACAGGAAAACAGAAATGAATGAAAAAATAGGCATCCCAATATATTTCCGGGTAGGCAACCGCAGTTTTTTAATTATTTTTACGTAGTTATCAGTAGGTATAGTAGTAGTATCGGTTACAGTTTCTCTCTTTCGCCTTCTACGACATCCTTATACATAGAGGTACCTGGGATATTCTTACACAGATAGATACTTGGTGGCAGCATAAATAGTTAAAATGGTGATGGTCAGACGGACTTCTGACTTCAGACTGCAAGAATTAAAACAAAAATGAAGTCAGGGGACTTTATTTACGAACGTAGTTTTGTTTTTTAAGTTAAAAACATTTATCATGTGACTTTACTTTGACCGGTTGAATTTTCTACTGTGTAATATCTTATTCATGAAATCTCGTATTTTTATAAAGTTTCATAACTATAAAATTTTATTAATAAGCTGGCCAATTTTGCTAATAGTAATCCGGTATATGGTCTTGAATGTCAAAAGTTTTAACAGGTCTTATGTGTCAACACTGTCCCATTTTGTCTCCTATTTTATTTATCCTAATGGAAGTCCAGTGGACCTTAGTAGACTTTTTAGGGGTTGGTGAAAGAACAACTTTTCAACTTTAAAGAACAAATTCAGATGGAATTTTGATCGAATTAAATTCTTTCCGGTGAACACATGATATTCACTAACGTAACAGAATGAAATGTTCGGAACTGAACAGAATTTTGTAAGGAATACGGACCTAAGATTTTTAGTACTATGCCGCAAAATCTGGGCCGGTTGGTCACCTTACTCCTTATTTCTAATATGTAGTCCTTTTTTAAACTTCAATTTAAGCCATGGTTCATAGATTCAAACTTATCCACATAAATACCTAACCTTAGCCTAAAAATTTTAAATTTTTGTGTTGATATGCAAACTAAACGAACTACGTTTATTAACTTCATCACAGTTCCTTCCAGGGCTAGTAGCTAATGAAATATATCTTAGTTCTTTATTAGATTTAAAGGTCTGCTACTGGAAATAAGCCTTTCCAAAAATATGCCAAATAACTCAGAAGTTTTGTCCCAAATTGGGCAAACGCGTTGATGAGAGCAGTTACCTTACATTAATAATGCTGCTCCTCATTTAGTTTGACAGTCCCGTGGCTGCGGCTTAGCAAAGAATTGCAGCACTTAGTGCCGCAGGCTCGAATCCCGTACGGAACAAGCATTTGTATGGCCTACAAGTAATCGTTCCGGGTCTGGATGTTTGTCCTCGTGCAATCTATGTATGTAAACTACCACGATACAGAAGAAAATCCTAGTGTGGAAGTTACGTTATTTAAACAAAAAAAAAATTTCAGTGGTATTTGAATTCTGTATACTTGGATAGCTTTCCTGCCAACTCTCGCCAGTTCCTCGGACTCTAACATTCTTCCATATAACCCATTACACTTGGTTATTGTTTTTACTAAAATTGTATTGTAATACACATTTTACGGTTGCCATTCAATTAAAACTCATTTATACACAATTTATAATCCAGTAACTAACCTATAACTAAAATCATTTGATCCGTTAGGCAAATTTTACAATCTGTTAATATAAAATCGAAAAACTGGTATGAAAGAAATATATGAACGATATAATTTCAAAATCAATCAATTACTCACCGCAAAAGTCTAAAAGAGAAAAGTCATGAAACAATAATAAAAAAGCAGTACATCAATGTTTTTACACAAATACTACATGGAAGCATTACTTATGTGGTTTTAATTTAAACCTTATTATGAATATGACGATGTGTATGAAATTAATGGATTTTTCGACGATACATGTTAATTTAGAAAAAATACGATACGTTTTTAAAATACAAATATTTTTACAAACTAAGGAGATGTATATAGATAACATATTTATTGCTTACGGCTAAACAGAAAATATTTAACGGGAATTATTATTATATTGCAACACTATGGTGCTCTAATGCAATGATCGTGTTAATTATTTATTCTGATGTGCTAGTAAACTGGCAACTGCTGACTTAAATATACCTCACTATAATCTGTATTGTCGTATGTTGATCCAAGCATACTGTTAAGCTCTGCATCCACGAAGTACTTGTGCATCTCCTTTTGCCAATTAACATGGTGGCATTAAATAAATACAAAATAAATTAATTCTTAATATTATATATATATCAATAAAATATTATATAAGAAAAGATGTTGAAAAAGAAAATATACATAATATCACATCTAAGAAATCTAACTACTAATCTGATATTGTTAAATAAATTATTTTTACTAAGATTATTATAAAAATGTTTTATTTTGGGAAAATATTTCGTGCCTAGTGTAGCAATTCAAATGTGCCAAAATTTTGATAAAATAAGTTAAATCATTAAAACGAAACAAATTAAGAAGTCTAACATAATAATCAATAGAACGGTTCTATTATAAAATGCAATAAAGAAAATTATATATGTATTCCAATACCGAAGTACACATTTTCCTGCATTTAAACATTATATTGACAACCATTTCCGCAAGGATTTATAAATATAAATTTAACAGGAAAATATGAACTTTAAGAATTGAGTAGACAAATCAATTTCCTCTGTTGCACTGTCAAACGCAAGGATTTCTGGATAAAAATGGTACAGGCAGTCAAAAATGTATGATATAATGTATTAATATTTCTTAAAGCACATCATTAAATTCATCCTATGAAAGGATAAGGTTGCCCTAAATAAAGCTTAATTACAAAACTGATGTATGTGTCTAACCTCACCTTATACAGAAGCAGTGCCATATTAAAAGCTTTTTATACATTACAATTAAGTGACAAGCAAGCTAGTCGTCCATCTGACCGTAAATGGCCATTGTGATTGTTTAAGGCCATGGACACCCGCAACTGACTCCAAACAGGCTAACAATAACGTAGTAAAACTTCATAGCCTGTTTATTCTAAAACTATAATACTACAGATAAATATAAACTAGACTTGCAACGAATATTCGGCTATTATTCAGCATTCGGCCTATTCGGCTACTTTCATCCCATTCGGTTGAATACCTAATATCTGGGCACTATTGAGCCAAATAGGAAATGGTTTTAAAAAAAATATTGTAAATGTGAAAATATTTACTAATTTTATAATTTTTTTTTCTTGTAATCATTAAAGTAGTCATAGGTACATAGTGAACTTCCATATCATAAAAATTAAAAAAGAACTATCAGATACATGTCTTCTGTAAGTTTTTTTTATAAAATAAGGGTGACAAACGAGCTCACAATCTGCTTGATGGTAAGTGGACACTGTGTCTCATACACATCTACATTTATCCCCGATTAAGAATTAAATACGCAAATGCGTCGTCACCCCTGAGGACTAAGATGGAACGCCTCGTTTCCAGTAAAAAAGGGTCACCGGATCTCTTCACTCACCATATGAAACACAGCAGTATTAAGCGGCTATTTTATGCTGGTATCCTGTGAGAGCGTGGTCCTTCCCCGGTCGAGCCGACCCATTCGTGCTACAACCGTAATATAGTTGCAGCGTGTCTTTAGCACATATAAAAACTAACTGAACTAAAGATAATGGTGCAGTAAGACTAATTATTCTTCGTTTTCAGGCAGCAGTTTACTCCTTTCATTCTCGTAAACAACAATCCTAGCTTTAGAGAATAGACACTTTGAACAAACACTCCATCCTTGCCGGCCGAATACTTTTGCCTAATATCAACTATTTAGGCCATGAAGTACGCAGAACATTCGGTATTCGGCGTGTGGCCGAATATACTTTTCGTTGCAAGTCTAATATATACCGATAATAAGTAAGAGAGGTGTGCTTAGATTGTGCCCAATTAAAGTCCGTAGGCTCTGCCTCTGGATGAAAAGCGTGAAAGGTTATGCTATTTTGTAACAAAAAATAAATAATGAAATTAGCTAACACAATAATGACATTTGTTTACTACCTGTATAAAAGTGCAGAACTGTACACAAACAAGACAAAGTGTTGTAACAGCCTTCAACAATTGAGGGCTCGTAAGCATACAGTCGCCTAGGCACGACTCCAGAAAATCGTTGTGACGCTCCAGAACTTCATCCACGTTATTCACCTGGAATTAAAATTGTTACATATTGATAACATTTCCAACAACTTCTTCCAGCTTTTTGCACCGACCGACTTGGGTATTATAAAATAAATAGTAATCGCATGTGTGACACACAGCTACAGCCTATATACATCCCACGGTAGGGCACAGGCCTCCTCTCACTTTTGAGAAGATTTTAGGGCAAGGAAGTTTCCACCGCACTGCCCCAATGCGTGTTAGCGCACTTTACACGTCTTCGAAATATTTTTTTTATTTCTCAAACATGCACATTTACTCACGATGCGACGTTATCCATCAGCAGTTGCAATTAACTATTTCATTGGTGCCGGTGGGGATCGAACTTGGGTTGCTCAGGTACTGTAAAACTTTTAGAGAGCATAGCACTCTAAACATTTCATTACATTAGTCTCTAAGCTACCACGACTGTCGATATATAACACATCCATCCACTCATAATGTCAAATTAATAGGGGCGCCAGCTGTGCCCAGCTGTTGAACGTTTATAAACAGTTACGTTCCTTTTATTTTTACTGTAGGTAATACACGATCAGTAAATTTATTTATTTCAGAAATAGGGTAATTCTTTTTAATCATACAGTTAATATTTTTAGTGTGTTATTCTTGCTTCTTTTACAGCCTTTCGTAATCCAGTGTTGCATATAAACCTTCAGAATGCACGAAATAATATACATAACAGGAAATATTTGTTCATACTCACCATTTTCATACAGGCTGGTTGGTGACCACACAACTGTTATTGTGGCACTGGTTCATTACTAAACTGTGGGATTTGGGTTCAACAATATCGAATGAATATAACTTTGTTGCTGCACTCCCATTCTTTATTAAACAGGGTGCAGGTGGGGTTGGGGTTTGATAAAGTTATTATATCCCCTATTTAGGAGGGGGATCCCAGTGAACTGCATTGGTAGACAATATCCTTGGAGATCCTGATGAGTCGAAAAGTTGAGTAGGATCTCTTCGACGCTCGAGTTCCAGTTTGTTTAAGCGATAACCATTTTTCGATAATGGAAAAGGTGAATTAGATTCTTAATGGGCTACATTTTTATTTGGATCATTTATTTCCTCATAATAAGCAAACGTTTCAAATAAATACACTTTTTGTCAATCGTATGTCGCACGCTTACTTTGTGTTGGAAAAATACGCATGCAGAGACAAATTTTAAAAATTTTTTGAACCTCAATCTATCTAAGTTTTTTTATTAATATATTTTAACAAAAAAGTATTTGTACCAACACATTGAACTTTTTTTTAGAATTTTTAATACCTTATCCAAGCTCTGTATGAGTTGACACCACGAAGGCTCTATAACTTCGACACACATGTAGTACTGCAAGTGCTGTATGCAACTCAACATGCGCTGGCGCAGTGCGAACGCGTCCGCGTACAGACGCGCCTCGGAGAAACGTTTCACCACCTTGTTGTAGAGCCACACTCTGAAAATTATCATCACCATCAGCCTTTAACAGTCCCTTACTTTTTTATTGAATAAGAGTGACAAACGAGCACAAGTTAACCTGATGATCAGTGGATGCTGTAGCTCATAGAAATCTACGTATATCCTTGATTAATAAATAATCAAAATGCCGATGCGTTGTCACCTCTGAGGGTAGTAAAAGGGGTCTATGGATTTCTACACATACCATACGAAACAAAGCAGCATTAAGCTGCTATTTTACACTAGTATTCTGTTGGAGCATTGCTTGTCCTTCCCCAGGCAAGCCGATCCATTCGAGGTAAAATCAAAATAAAACTGCAGCGTAGCTCTATCAACTTGATGTAGGCTTCGAATTTGAAAGCTTTTGAAAACTGTTGAAGTATCCACCGCCCTTGGCTGTAGGATAAGTAGTCGAAAGCGACACCAATCTAGGTGTTTTAACATTTGTTCGACAGCACAAAATTTCACTGGAATTTCTCTTAGTTAATTTTACGTCATCCAAAAGAATTGCGACAATGGATAGTCCGGACTGACTCATACATCTTGATGCCCAATTAAACAATTTCTATTGAAACATCAGCCTATAAATTTAATGCTGGTCGCAGGCATACCCCTTAAGGTTTTGTTGCTATAACTAGCAGAAGCGGATTAAATGTCAACAGCGCCGTAGGCTAGCACATCATCGATACCCCTCTGGTGACCATATAGTATAAATTATACTCCTCAACAAATAAACTATATTATAATTTAAAATATAGTTTCGTTGCAAAATGTAGGTGTAGTAGTGTGTACCCCTAAAATTCTCATTACGTTGGTGGGGTGAGGGCGATACAGAAGTAAACAAGTATATCATGATATTTATTTTATGTAAGTACATACTTATTACAACAACCTGCATGTCCGAGAAATAAAAAAAATATTCGAAGATATGATATGTGAAGTTCGTCTACACGCATTGGCGCAGCGCGACGGACACTTGCTTGCCCTTAAACCCTCACAGAAATGAGAGGTCTGTGCGCAGCAGTAGGATGTATATACGCTATAACTTTAACTTTAACATACTTATTATTGTTTTATTTAGAAACTCCCGCGCATTTTTGTAACCTTGCGTCTCCAGGCCGCGTGCCCAGTTTGCCTTATGGATAATCCGCCTCTGATAACTAGGAAGTTACAGTGCACTTCGGTATGTAACATATAATATAAACCAAGGTGATTTTGAAACTGTTTCGAGGTTGTTTTTCTTTTCTATGACTTCAAATCAAATCAAATCAAAAATATGTATTGCATAACTGCAAGTAAAATTAAATAATATCTTAAGACGAGGCATGACACTAAACGCAAGTTTTATAATGCCTCAAAAAATATCATCTACTGCAGTAAACAAACCCAGAAAAATATATGATATTGTCCAGGATATATCCTAGTTAGATATTTGAAACACACTCCGTCAAGTCCGGAGGTAAGAACTCATCATACCTAACAAAATGAGCCCAAACTCGGCACACCTAGTAGTACTCGGCGACCAGTTCCAATAGCGATTACTAAAGTACACCTTCAGGTCAC
>DWHP01009535.1:0-10169 GCA_018247895.1 Parnassius honrathi | reverse complement strand
AAAAAATGAAATTTTAATCCATTGTTACCCCGGTTAAATATGACTTCTGGACCGTAACCATCTCAGTCCCCCCCCCCCCGTGACCATGGGTGCTGTAAAGCTCTCGAAACGTAAGGTATTTAAAAATTTTTATTATTATTTCAATGTGTAGTGTTCGCGTAAATATGTATAAGAAATCATTATTGCAAACTCTTCACAATTAATATCTTCCGTTTTAAAATTTTACCATAATCGGATTGTCGATTACTTTACCAAGACACTCGAACATTTGAACTACCCCCTTTCACTGGTCTGTCATTAGGGTCTGGTGTAACCAACATGGGTTATAAAACTATCGAAAGTCATGAGACCTGCTGATAATTTAGCATTGTCTTCTGTTACGACACCTGCAGGACAAAATGTAGCGATACAATCTGTCAGCGCAAAGACATTACCTATACTTGTTCAAACAAGGTTTAATTAATCCTAATTAACACTAATCAATGGGGTAAGAAAGCATTGATACCTTTGAAATTCTTTCCTTCAAATCGATATACATTGCTTGAGGCGTTACAGTTATTGTAAGATAATATGACATTATAATTTATGCATTAATCTTCCTTTTCTTTTCATTACTAGTCTTTTCATTAGAAGCCACTAGGGCTTGATAGAAACGTAATTAAACCAACCAAAAGTTTAAAATTATTAAAAAAATAAGTTATCGATTGAAATGCGTAGGACAACACTAATTCCTAATTTCCAGGAAGACTCGGGTGCCGCCGCCTCACGGCCGGATTACTCGATCCCGCGCTTTTCGACGCCGCTCAACGATCTATGATCTGTATTATACGAAATAAATCTCAATATTACCATAATATCTCTTAGTTATGGCTCGATAAGTTTGAATTAGACGGCGCTTAGTTTCTTGCTTCTGCGTGCGCTTGCTCCTTTGTGTACGTACTAAATGTATGCACATAACTCTTAGAGCCAGTTACTTGCTCAAAGACACATTTTCATGAATTATTGCACATAAAATCAAATTCTTATGTGTGAACTATTGTGTTTTAATGTTGCCTTGTGTTTAAATGGTATATTGCGAATTGAAAAGTAGACTGCTTTCAAACTTTCAACATCACGCTTATTTTAAAATGGTAATTTTTTCGCTGTATTTTGACAAATAGAAACGCTGGGAATAATTTACCTTAATCACACAATGCGTTTAATTACGATTAAACAATTTTGGCATTTATTATACGTGGTAGAGTCATGCTGCAGCTATATTATGTATGTAGCAGTAATGGGTCGGCTCGACCGGGGAAGGACCACGCTCTCACAGAATACCAGCGTGAAATAGAAGCTTCATGTGTTTCGTATGGTGAGTGTAGAGATCCGGAGACCCTTTTCTACCGAAAACGAGGCATTCCATCTTAGTCCTCAGGGGTGACAAAGCGTCTACTTTTGATTCTCAATCGAGGATAAATGTAGATGTCTATGCGCCACCTGCCCACACGGAATCCTGGACAGAAAGTCCTGCCACCGAGAAATATGGATAAAATAAATGCATATGTTAAAATAATACATAAACCCTCACGTCTGTCACCCAGAGGGGTAGGCAGAGACTACAGACTTCCTCAATTCGGCACGCTCCTGACACACCTCTCTCGCCTCCTTTACATTCATATATCTGCGCAGACATGCTCGTCGGTTAAGGATACTTATAATTTGGCCCGTTTTCAATATATAGCCAATTTGGTCGATAAACTTTCGCCTAGGACGTCCCTTTCCGACTCTTACGTTCACTTCTTTAAAATAAAACTTTTTAAGATAAAAACTCATACCAAAAGCTCCTTTTTACCATTATAAACATGAGTAGCTATTAAGATATTTTTTAAGAAATAATAAACGGGTGACAAACGAGCACACAGTCCATCTGATGGTAAGTGGATGCTGTGGCCCATAGGCATCTACATCAATCCTCGATGAATAATCAAAATGCAGATGTGCTGTCATATGAGGACTAAGATGGGATGCCTCGTTTCTAGTAAAAAGGGTCTCCGATTCTTAACACTCGCCATACGAAACAATAGCATTAAGTTGCTTTACGCTGGTATTCTGGGAGAACGTGGTCCTTCCCCGGTCAAACAGATCCATTCGTGCTACAACCATAAGCTGCGGCATGGCCCTACCTCGTGAAATAATACGTAGGTATAATAAAAAACCTACAGATTACGGACCTAATATAACTATCAACTTTATTATAATGTATTCAAGGAAAATTAAAAATAATTTTAAGTTTACACTAACCCTTAGGCTTTACGTCATCCATCACGATCCGACTGTATGGTGGAGGGGGGGTTTCTGTAACAAATAAAAATAAATTAATTTCACTCTCTTTTAAAATTAAAATTTAAAACTATGAGACAAAATACCTAACCAAAACAGTAAAGGTGAGGGAATTATAAAAACCAATAGAATAAAACGACTAACGAACACACTGCCCAAAAGTGGGAACTGTGGGCCATAGACACCTTAAATATAGGTCGTTGATCGGTTGTTCCTCGATTAAGAATTAAGTCCATTAATTGATGAGCTTGGCGACTAAACTTGAATGCCTAGTTATCAGAAACTCTATACAGTTAAGATAACAGTCGAGTACATAGCTCGTCCGATGGTAAATGGATGCTATGGCCTGTTGACACCAACATCTATTATCAATTAAGAATTAAAAATAGGGTTTTCTCGTAGTCGTTGCCTCCCCTAAGGACTAAGAAAGTATGTCTAAGCTAAGCTAATTCTAGAATGAATACTAAAGTACCTACAGTAAACAATGTACATTAAAGTTTGTCTCATTTTTAAAGCTCCAAAAGTTAGCAACGTTAGCCTCACTCAAACCCAAAAAAAAAAAGATGAAACAAGTTTTTCAATTCCCTAAAAGCAATCAACAACTGCGTTACCCGCGGGCCCAAAAACAAAGATTCCCTAAAACAAACATCACATAACCGGACCAGGTAAAATACCAGACGGTAATTAGGACCGGCGGAGATCAGCCCCAAACAGGCAGCCTATATTTTGATGTATTTATCTGAATTTTGTCTTTTTATATAATTGGCGGGTTTGAATCTGAACTGTGACAGATAGGCGGCCATTTTATGTAGGTATTCTATTATACAGATTATGCACGGGTTATGGTCACATAATTTCTTTTTATCTCTATGGTCAATCTGTTTGTATAGATGAGAACATTATATGGTAACATTTTGTTCAGGCATATCTACAACAAGTAGAAAACCTAGAAGCTTACGCCTCTTAATTGTTCCCGCAGAGTCACATCGTCATATTTTCCTTACACAAAGACTTATTTTAAAATTTACGTAAATAGTCACTTGTTATTATTATCAAAGCAGTCCATCATCTACTATTGCTCGTGCTAAGCTTCTTCTAGAAACTGCTATTAAGAACATGTGATCTCTACAATTAAGAAAATCGTTCAAAACTACACTTATTTTATTTCAGTCAATTGGTTTATTTTAGCTGGGATTGCAACTTTAAAGATTAAGTCATAGTTTTTGAGTCGGCAATGGTAGTTCGAGTATCCAGTATCAAGTACAATATACCCGCCGCGGCGGTCCAACATTCACATTCCGCGCTTACGAGCCATGCCGAAATGTTGTCGTTTGAATCCGGAACGCGGTCTATTCCATTTTACAAATGAGCCGGCACGCGCTGTTGGTCATTTCGAACGCTATCATTTCATTATTTTTGAATTCCGAATGCGAAATGCATTTGCGATTCCGGCGCCGGCGGGGGCGGACGTGTGAAGTCGTTCTTCTTACTGTTTGACAGTATGCGAATACAAATTACGCGGCCGCTTACTGAATTCAATAAGATTTTATGACTTTCTGCATTATGCCTTGAACGCACAATTGTTTAACGGCACTTGCGCAAGAAATACCTAAACAATCGGTGCATGCACCTATGCATACCAAGTTATTGACTTCTACGATTATGGCATAAAAATCGCTCTGTCTTTTTTAATAATTTTTGTCCGACTCTTCAACAGCCTAAACGAATGTTTTAAAACATAAAAGACAAAGGAGTGTGCATGTAATTAGTCTTATGAGTACAAATGTAATTTTGGAAGTCACTACACATGTATATGAATATACATAATATGCACGTGTGAGACTTCAAAACCAAAAGGGATAATCGGTTCAAACTGTCGGAGAATTTAGAACACTGCAACTATGATTCACTCACTGCATTCTATGTGCAAAGACAGTTCTAGTGAAAAACGGTAAGCAATGAAAGTAAATGACCCTAAACGCCTAGCGCGGCATCTAGAAGATATAAATATCAGTTGTTGACTTCAGTGCTCGCCGTGTCTCAAGCAAAACTGAACCCCACGTCGAAGATATAAAAACCTTTTGCATTTATCCTCCAAATAACACGTTGTAATATTTGAAAACATACATAAATATTATAATATGTAGTGGCGTGACTGAAATTTCTTTTGAATCTACTACGTTATATGTACCTTGCCTAGTTAACGTAAAAAAATCTCTCACACATTTAAAATAAAGTGCAGTTTGCTGTGCTAATTAAAAGTTTAATCTAGTAACTTTTGAAATAGGGCAAATGGTGAAGAGAAATGACTTCCAATACTCTACTGGAAGGTTGAGATTCGAATGCTTAGTTACCTTATGAGGGAATTAATCAATTGATTGTGAGTGTTGAACAAATAAGATTAGAGTATAAATTCAAATAACCCAGTAGGAATGCCACTGAAGAAATAAATCTATTATAGCCAGAAAACTCACTTTTCTCGGACATTCTGAATGTAAGTCTTTAAAATCAAAAACCTGGCTTTTAAGATTGTTGGATCATAGCCAAGTGAAACGTTAATTGTATACACTAGCCTTTGAAGTAAAGCTTGTTTACCTGTGTGAAAAACTACGCTGTTCGCGTACGAGGTTCTTTTGAAAAACCCATGGGGTTGTAGAAATGATGGCGACTTCATATAAGTAGTGTAATTCTATGGAGTAACTGGTTAAATTGATAATGAGCTAACCCGCGTAATTTAAGCCAATACAGCTGACGAGAAACAACGACGCTCTGGAAATTCTGCACTCTACAGTCTCTGGAACATGTTCCACCGTTACATCAGATTTGATAAACCACACAACTTCGCAAAAGAACACGGATTCCAACCAGAGATGATTCGTGAGATAATTTAAAAAACAATAATAAAATTCCAAGCATACCACTGCAAGATCATAAGCCATGTGACTCGTAAAACACCCAAAATAGGGAATTAAAAATAAGTAAAATTAAACGCGATAAAATACTGGCAATAAAGATGGCCCTTCGTTTGAAATATAGTTATTTAAACTTTGGTACTACGCAAACTAAATCAATTATCTAGAAATCGCGAAAACCTGCTTGTTTCACTCATTACAAACTAATCACAACACTAACACGCTAACACCACATAAAGCAATAAAAGAAAGAAAAACATTTACTATAACACGTCGTAGGACTGCACGTCAGTGGTGAAAACTCAGCTTTATAAACTATATACATACATACATCTGTATATATGTATCTGAGCGTGATGGTCACGCGAGTTGTCCTTTTTCTAAAAGTACTCAACGTGTCTAAAGAAGTTTTTATTTAAAAAAAAAACACATCTTGACAGATAATATAACGTGAAGTGTCACGTCCGGTGTTTTTCGTAAACTACGTTGCCACTCTAGCCAACAGCAAACTAGTACAGTGGCCCTGCGTCGCAACATTTAATCTACAGCAACAAATATTGTAGGCATGTCTGCCGGCGTGTCCTTCGTAAAAACAAACCGGTCGTCTTCGCCACGTCAATCTCGCGAAAAGCGCGCGTAAATTACAATGCAAGGAGTGAAAACTAAACATTTATTTATTAATTTTACGTGATAGAGCCACGCTGCAGCTGCATTATGATTGTAGCATGAATGGGTCGGCTCGACCGGGGAAGTACCACACTCTCACAGAACACCAGCGTAAAATAGCAGTTTAATGCTGCTGTATCTCGTATGGTGAGTGTAGAGAACCGAAGACAATTTTTACTGGAAACAAGATAATCAATCTTAGTCCCTCAGGGATAACAATGCACCTGCATTTTGGTGCTTAATTGAGGATAAATGTAGACGTAGACTTCTATGAGCATCCACTTACCATCAGATGAACTGTGTGCTCGTTTTGTCACAAAAAAAATATATTTTTCTTGCTTTTTTTTAGAACGTTACCTCCGCTTGCGTGGTTGTATGAGGCTTCCATAATCTCGTTCATTCTGGTATAACATTGGACAGTCTCAGATGTCACGATTGTCGAAATCGACGTGGAATGATTTGACGCGGTCGTCGCGTTTTGGAACCCAATTCATTTTGTTGTTAATTAAATTTCACAAGGACAACAAGACCCGGAACAATTATTTGTAGGCTCATAAAAATACTTGTTCTTGTTCCGAGGTGTGCGGGATTCGAAACCGCGAGCTTTAGCGCTGTAACTCATTGCTAAGCCACTACGGCACAGAGCCCTCAATTAGTCACAAGTGTTCAAGATGATTGCAAAGGTTGATTTGGCGGACATACGTTGTCTTAAAATCACTGTTCTTACTGTAATTGTTTATCCTCTGGAGAAACATAGTGTTTACTATTTTATACAAGCAAGTATGACTACCGAGCAGACAGTCTACCTGATTGTACTCGTAAGTGGATGTTGTGGCCCAAAGACATCTACACCATCCTTAATTAATACCCAAAATAGACTGATGCATTATCTATCATATATCATATATATACATCGCCTAGGACAGGAGTGGCGAACCTTTGTGTATCCACGTGCTATTTTTCTAAAGAAATGTTTAATTAGGTAATAGAGGTGGCGTAAAATAATTTTGCCTTCGTGATTATTGGAAAAATAAAAGTACTAAATACTATTGACTCAAAACCCTTTATTTATTACAAAAAATACAAAAAGAGTTTTGAGTCGGGACACTAGGCATTCCTCGGGGGGGGGGGGGACTTGTGAAGGGATGTAATGATGATGATGATGATGATGAAACCAACTATGCGTCATTGGCAATAGTCCACGATATAACTAGGATCACTCGCGTTCGATTTTGTGATTGGTGGCGTGCCCAAAAATTGTGTCGCGCGTGCCATTGTTTCACCATCCCTGGCCTAGGATGACTAAGATGGAATGCCTTATAACCAATAAAAAGGAGCGTCACTTACTTCATGAAACTTTGAAACGCTGGTATGTTGTTAGCGGTAGTATCTTTAATTAATTTGTGATTTTACTGGAAAGTAGAAAAGAGCCATTCCGCCTTAGTCCTCAGGGATAACAACGCATCTGAATTTTGATCATTAATCGAGGATAGATGTAGGTGTCTATGGATCACAGCAACCACTTAACATCCGGTGGATTGTGCGCTCGTTTGTCACTTTTATCATACAGGGTTATTTTTCAATAACTGGCCAAATTTGAAAATATTTCAAAATAAGAAATATAAGCAAATAATTTAGAGAAATTAATTTAAAAAATCTTAAATATTCTGTTATTTTCATCTTTTAAATTCAAAATGCGTGGTAATGCAATATTTTAACTGATTTTACTGCACACGTACACATTCGTAAGGGTCGATCGGCAGGCAAAAACGTTGTTGCCCATAAATCAAATTCAATTTGGGATAATTTAAAATAAAAATATAAGCCTTATCTCTTATTTTTCAAAATTGCAGTAACTGTTATAGACTATTCTTTAAAAATAGCCTTATAAAAACATGAATTGAACAGGCTTGTTTGGTTTTTTATTTATCTAAAACACAAGTTTGATATCGATGGGTCAGTTGAAATCCACTTTCTACCCAACTAATCTATAAACCGTTAAGAAGCCCATACTGATCCTTTATAGTACCAAACCGGAACCCGTACGTTTCATAGAGGTACCCAAAGAAATAAATCTTTTAAAAAAAAAATTCACAAGATGGCGAACAAAATGCAATTAGAATTCGCACGCGTAACGAGTGATTTTTGCAGAGAATTTAAGACGAATGGACCGAAGCAGAATAAACGTAGCATCACTATAAGTTATAAAACAATAAACAAACACTAAATCGAGTTTAATAGGCCATATATTCATAGCAGAACTAAACCACTCCCGATCTAAGTGGTAATAGCTCCGAGTCAAGGATTGGAGTTTACGAGTGCTACTCAAATGTGACTCAATTTAAGATACGCAAAAAATTTTCCTTGAAAATCACACGATGATTGCGATGATGATTATCTTTCTTCTTGTTCTTTTAAAGCAGCAGTAGCCTAGTGGCAGGGTGCGCATCGCGAACTCAAAAGGTCGTGGGTTCGAATCTGCCATTCGGCTACTGACGTGAATCGACGCATTGCTAATATTTTTTTAAACAAAAGAAATCGGCCGCTAAAACATACGTAATAGAGCCACGCTGCAGCTCTATTATGGTATGAATGAACCGGCTCGACCAGGGAAGGACCACGCTCTCACAGAATTCCAACGTAAAATAGCAGTTTAATACTGCTGTGTTTGTATGATGAGTGAAGAGAACCGGAGGCCATTTTTACTAGAAATGAGGTATTCATCGTGGTCCTCAGAGGTGATAACGCAGTTGCATTTTGATTACTAATTCATGATAAATGTAGATGTCTACGGGCCACAGCATCCATTTGCCATCACAGGTAGACTGTACGCTCGTTTGTCACCCTTGTTCTATAAAATAACATCGACTACTGTTGGTGCATTTGATCAAACATTGTTTAGGAAGGCCGGGGCATAGCGTGGGCACGGCGGCCGACCGGCGCCTACGCCGGCGCCATCCGACACGTTATAATTCGGGCGGGCTATTTCTGTCGATTCACACGCGTTCCGCGCGTACAGCGGCTCTTTTTTTTTCAACACTCGTTGCGCCCAAGGCGTTGAAAACATACGGTCGTGACGCTTGCGTGTATGTTCATTGTACTTATGAATTTGAGTAATGTATATGGGGCTCGATTTAAACTGTTTGATAGGATGCCTAATATATAATAAAGATTACAAATAGATAGTCCATCTGCGTTTAGCATTAGCGGGAAGAGGTCGCGGTCTATGTGAAAATGTGTTGTAACCACAGAAATCTAAATAATATAATTTTGATTTCTGTGGTTGCAAACCAATAAGAATAAAACTAAAGATAACTACCGCTTCTCACGAACGATGGCAACACAGGGGAATTGCAGAATTGCAGGTGCGTTGCCGGCCTTTTAAAAGAGTAGGCAGCTAGGTTTGTATAGGTGTTTTTTTTTTGTTTCTATTTCTACTTAGGAGTTCGTCTGGGTCGGTACTAGGAATGCCAGGTCTAAAAACCAAAATATCTGGACAAAATTTAAAAATGTCGGAATTTTGTGTATTTGATGGGAGAAACAAATATTAAAAATAAAAAGTTGTTGAAGTAAAACTTCATTACGCACGCTTGACTTGGAGAGACACGTGACATGTAACTTAGGTACTGAATATAATAAATATCATTACGAGTTTCGTTGTGTTACCTACTTAAGGAACTCATTAAGAAAGAAAAAACCGTTTATTTGATAATCACATTTTACACACAATTTGAATAAATATAAATACAAATGTACTAGGGGCAAATATGCATTCTTACACCTGTGCACGCATATTTTGCATGCACAGGTGTAAGACTAGTTACGCGTTAAAAATAAGCAGTACATGTACGACGTTAATTAATAATGAAACAAACAAAAACAAATTAAAAAATAATAACTCAGGACAATCTCGCAGAGGCAGCGCTGGTTTTCAGTTGGAGCCTTGTGACTTCACTGACGAGTCGGTGTGTGAACCTCCAATTGTCCACCAATTTGCGCGTAACTACGACTCATAAGCTTTAATTATTGGTTAGAGAGTAGTACTAACGAACACAGTTAAAACACATATACCGTATAAATATTGTAGACGTATGTATGATGTAATCATTTATTATCATTACAGCCCTTCACAAGTCCACTGCTGAACATAGCCCTCCCCAAATAATGCCACAAAGCACGGTCCTGACTTCCCGCATGTCTTACCAGGTCGTCACTCCATCTAGTGGGGGGTCGCCCTACACTACGCTTACCGGTACGAGGCTGCCACTC
>DWHP01009534.1:0-10169 GCA_018247895.1 Parnassius honrathi | reverse complement strand
GTTTTTTTTTGTATGGATTAATCTCAATACTGTATTACGTAACTTTAAAGGAAGCAGAGTGGTTGTTCCAAAACAAGTATTTTATTATTTATACTTACTGGTGGTACCTCAATTTCTGTAATGCAGGACAATGTATTAAGAAACAATAAACAAATTTCTCATTATGTATGTGTTTTTATTTTACAATAACATAATAACGCGCTCAAGCCATTCGTGTTATTTAATTTTTTTCTAATTTGGCGCTGGTACAAAACGAAAAGAAGTTACTTCGCCACTGACTGACTGTCATTTCCTATAGTTCCTTTAGTGCTCCGCTGGAAAAAAAAACGTAATGCATTCCTCATTAGCAAAAATTAAAATGAATATGTTAATTAAACATATTTTACATTATTTTATATTAGGTTTTATTGCGTAATTGCAGCGTAATTTATTAATTCATACCTCTGCACATCTCACAAAGGAAACTGTAAAACCTTGCTTGTTTATCCAATTAGTGTAAAATTATAGGTCAGGTCAAGTATAAAGAAACATTACTATAGTTAGATATTTTTTGAATATAATATCTAAATTAACCTACATTTCTTCCACTGCATAATCAACACCACCACCTAATAGTTCAAATTTGTTGTTTTGTTCAGGAATTTCCTCTTTTTGACATATATTTCAAAGCTTCCTCGTTACAAGTGTCGTTGGTAATATATTTATTAACTTTTCCTTATCTGATATTTTAAAATAATATCAAAGAGACAACAAAAAAGGGTAATAAGAACAAAAATATTTCAAAGACACGTGAAGTTTGCCACATTGCATTGGGGCATTACAGTGAACACTTCGTTGCCCTAAAACCCTCTCAGAGTGTAAGGAAGTCTGTGGCCAGCAGTGGGATCTATATAGGCTGTAACCAGGAAACCTGTGAAGAAAGTACTTCCAGTTTTTTGTTTGTTATAAAACATAGTATCAGGTTGGGCCAAAGGTTGCCGGTTCGAATCCAGATCGACTGGGCCACAAATATGGATGCGCGAATGTGACGAAAGATATTGTGGGGCGAACGATTGTGTGGACTTTATTAGTGTGATTCAAAATGAAACAAAACAAAATGGCGGACGTGGCTGGTGTTTTTGGACATTATACTTGATATAAATTTAATTTATTGCATTAGCTGGTACGACGGAACTTGAGCTGCTGTGGTAAAAGGAACAACGAAATAAACAGCTACAATTAAGGAACGGGCACTTACCTGGGGAAGCTGCGAGCGACCTCCCTCTACCGCCTTGCGGAGGTGACGAAAACTGTATTACAACTGGACGAGCGGTAGTATCGCGCGTTCGTTTTCCGCTCCAATCTTCTCCAATTCCAAATAAGCGTAGGGGGCCTCTCATTGGAGGAACAAGATGCGTCCACCAATATCTGGCCCTTCCATTAGGAAGGCCCGTGCGGTAAGGAACGGATGTGGGGGTTATGTCGGCTAACTTAACTAACAAAATACGTAAACAAATTCAAAATGCAAGGGTGTGTGTTGGTGCAACCAGTATCTATATCTAGAAGGAACTTTTTGTACAATGGGCTAAGTAAGGGAAGATAACGCTAAATTTCGTAAAAAAAATTCGACAATACACATTTTTATATTTCGTGAATACAAATTTTCTTTATTTAAATTAAATTTAGCTAATTCGTTACTTATTTAGCCTAGTGATCCAATTAAAAGCAAAATGTAATAAAAATAATATTCATAAACTTCAAAGTAAGATAGGGTAAGATAAGAAGATTCCATATAAAGGGTTATGTTTACAAAGCAACTTAGGTATATTATTGTGAGTGTCATAGAGAAGGAGCTGTAGCAAATTATTTTTGGAGCAAATTGGGTTGCTGGCTCAATCAAATAGGAACGCTGATGTCAGTTATTAGCGAGAACATCTCACAGAATATCAGGAAAGTGTTGCTGTGCTTTGTATTACAAAAATCAAAACCCTTTTTACAGGTACCGAGTCATTTTCATGCTACGTCCTACTGAACATATCCGAAATTTGATTCGAGGAATAATGTAGTAGTTTTCTAGAAAGCTCTCCTAGTTCTGCTACTCGATACTAGATGGCGCGAGTTACCACTCGCCACGTACCAGGCATTAATTATGGTGCCCATCACTGCCCCCTCCTAAGACATGCTCATTCCGAGCATTATCAGCCTCATGATACACGCCAGTTGATCTACATGGACGATCTTAGGCGTACCTCTTGCACCTTTTTGTATCCGGTAGGTTACGTCGTTGATCCTTGTCACAATTTGGTACGGTCTGTTCCATTTAGCTTGAAGCTAAAGGGATTTCCTTTGCTGTGAACTGGATTATGCTACCGCACTGGATTATGACCCTTCATCGAACCCTTTGTTGTTCATTTTGCAGTCATACCGGGTTTTCATATTTTCAGACGTTTGCTGGCTGATCGTCTGACGTGCTCATAAATGTCATTCATTTTGTTGCGCAAGTCATTTGCATAATCCTGGTCATTCATATCGTCCACTGCATTGCAATCTTCTAGGCCCTGAAAACGGTTTTGTAACTCGAACTAAAAGGTTTCGGGACTTCGAATTAGTGCACGAGGGGGACGAAACCTTGACTTCATTAGACTAAACTTCTCCAACTTAACGCTTAAATTCAGTAACCATTCGGTGAACGCTGCCAGTTTATACCTTTGCGACCACTGAGATATCACTGAACAGTTGTCGTCTAGTCGTCGTAATAAAGTCAACCTCATTTTTGTCGAACCATCGGGGCTGGACCAGGTCCACTTTCTGTGGGACCGCTTCTGGAAAAGAGTTCATCATAATGAGTCCCGTTTTCTCCGTGAAGTCGACGAGCTGCTGGCTTGTTGGGTTCCGTTGCCCTATTCCAAATTTCCCCACCTTCAGTTCACCATTCTTTCTTGCTCCTAGTTTTGCGTTGAAGTCTCCCATTAATATCGTATAGTGCGTTTTGTAGGAGTGCATGACTCTAGAAATAACTCCATTTTCTATGTATTGAGCATTTATTCCCTAAAAACTTCTCAAAGAAAGTGATGCGATATCTATGTTTATGCAAATCATTTTGTTCTGGAGTTCTTTGGCTAAATCGTACTGTATTGTTGCAGCAGCTTCTATGACGTTATTTCATACACTTTGAAAACTCACTTTTACATTGTAGTCAGATATTTAAGATAAAATATTTCGGAATTTTATTAATTCGTCATTGAGAAGTGACAGAAGGCGCCCATAATCGCAAATAAACTTCGTACACTACCTGGTAATAATTTCACAATTAGGTGACAATTTTTTGTGTTCCTTTGTTTCACATTAATTTCTTGCACTCCTTAATACCGATTTTCATGCATTTTGAGACATTTAAGAAGATTGGAACTGTTGATATTCTGTAACTGAAAAGACAACATGAGATGGGGTTGAAGTTAATCCTACCAAGAAAAACAAAAAATAGTATTTGTGGGACATGAAATGTACCTAACATGCATATTATTTAAAAGCGTAGTTATAATAGTTAACGAGCATTTATTTTGTCACTTCGGAAATCCCCACCAGCCTTCCCCACTGGTATGAACTTAATTCCATTCTAACATATTCCCCTGCTTATATGAAATTAATTAATTAATTAAAAGACTTTTTTTACACTAATAGTGAATATGGCTCGAAATCCCCACCAGTAGGTAAGGCCTGTGGGGATTTTCGGAATAACCCTTGTAAATAATCCTTCTGTATGTATTTTTCGTATAAACCTACAAGAAACAATACAAAGTAAGGCCGGTCTTGTTTAGGGACTTACGTAGTTAACTCCTAGTAACTTTCTTATGTAGGTACAGAATACATAAGAGTACAGGTATAGGCTTGAAAACCTACAAAGAAAAATTACTAGGTACTCTAGCTTGTGTAAATAATGCATCGTATGTAGCAAATGGTTACCAACATCGTGTAATGACGGTACGCGCAAGTACCTACATCAAGAGCCAGAGGCCCGGTATTACTTACTATTTTCGAAATAACTGTAAATATGTGCTTACTTTAATAAGAAACTATATTTTACCTACGTTCTCCAAATTGTTATTCAACTATCTATCTAATGTAATAAATTTCACATTAATAATTATAGACATAAGCTTTTATAGCAAATACCCACAAATTTCAGGAACCATTTACTGCTATACTGAGTCGTGTCGGAATAAATAATAGTACTACCTATAGAAGATGCACTACTTTGATTTTGACTGCTTGCCGACGTTTCATACCCTATATAATTATTATTAATTCGATAAATTGCACACGTAAGATTAATAAAACTTTATCGCCACGCGCCTGTGTCCGTATTACCTTGCATCTTTTCCCCTTCCTACGTCACGGCGGACTTTCCGTGGTTTCTAAGGGCTGTCAATAAATAGTAAAAAAACACATGGCGAAATGTTAATTAAGTTACTTACTTAGTGAGTTACAAACGTAAAGTACATATTCAGACTATGATCGATTAATCATATTTTCGCACATTTGTGAGTTCTCCAAAGCCCAACGAGCGCCACTTGCAAGGCCATTCGTCGGTAATTGCGATCATTGGGTTCGGAAGAAGAAGGTAGATAGTGTTAACAACAAATAAAACTGAAATACAATTCCTAACAGAAATGTGACGGTAAAAATCTTGTTAGTAAACAAAGTTTTAATTTCAGTATTTTGTGTTATTACAACTTAAAATCTTTTTATTACAAAGGACAAGTTTGTGAATGCGGTGAGAAAATTAAAAATATATTGGTTGTAAAAGAGAGAAAGCAAGTGAACTGTAAGTTTATTTGATATATGCGGTAGAACAAATCATTTGTATTTATGTATAATCTTTATACGCGGAATGCCTGTGGTAAATACCTCACGAAAGCGATTACAAAAGAAGCAAAACACTTACCAAATCTCCAAATTCCTCGGCCTGGCGGGTTTTTACGGTACTCCACGGGAGGCAGCTTCATTAGTATATAGTCACAGAATGCAGTATAAAAATACATATATGTGAGGCGGCGGACGGCGGGCAGAAGCGACCACTCATCAATGTGTCTTCATAGATGTGGGCATAGATTAACTCATTGTTTTTATGCGCGCCGCGTGCACAGACTGAACCATAGTAAATCCGGAAGCGAATGCATCAATTGTCACACGTCCATAAAGCAATTCCACAGACATTATTATTATATTAAATGTTTATTTATTATGGGCCCAAACACAAGTATATGTATGTATATAGATATTTGGATAGTGAAGTAAATTTCAAATCACTAATAAAGTAGGAACTTAGGTATTACTTCTGAAGTTAAATTGTTACTTAATTTTTTTTTGATGTACATAACAAATAAAATATGAAATAAATTTACATTTCATAACTTCCTACTAAAATTGGTAACTTAAAGAAATGATATATCTGAAACCTTATGTTGGTCATTTGGTATCCATCCACGCAACAATTTTAATAGGCACGCAATATAAATAATATATATAATTTTTAAATAACATTAAAAATAAAACTGTTTAATTCTACAATTAAATATAAAAAACACTAAACAAAAACTATTTCAACATGTACCATAAATAGGTACGTGTTGAAGTAGTGTCAGTTTATCGCTGCCACCGGTGCTGGCCCACACACTTGAGCACTATAATCTTGTCCTTCACTGATGGCTAGTCTCGTTTAAAGCAGACCGTCAATATTCTTAGGCTATTTTTGGTTTGAAGGATGCGCGTTTTTCTTTTTTGTAATATTGTCATTTTATTATTTCAACAAACGTATATCATAATGATATTCTAAATTCAAGCTAGATTGTGAATGTGGTCTCTTTCACATAGGTCAAACAAAAAGATCTATAAAAACCCGCGTGAAGGAACATATAGCTCACGTGAAGCATCGACTCTCCGGGAAGTCTACAGTCTGCTAACTTTTTCAAGATTATCCCCACCATTACATTAGAATCGATAAACCACAAATCCTCGCAAAAGAACACCGATTCCTACCAAGGATGATACGCGAGGCTACCGAAATTAAAAAAACATCCAAATTTCAATAGAGAAGACGGATGGGTGCCGCCATCTGTTTGGGATCCTATAATTAACGAAATTAAACCCAAACATACCACAGCAAGACTTTATGATACCATAAGCACGTTTCGCGTAAATCGGGCCAAAAATTGATATTCAAACACTGAAGGTAACCGGGCTAACTATGACATTGGGACGTCAAACATCTCGGCCCCCCCCATGACCATGACCACCAAGCACCCGAAACATCGGGATGATAAAAATAAGTTAAAGTTGTAATTAAAAGCGATAAAATCCGTAAATAATAGTTTTATTCAAAACGTATATCAACTTGCATTAACTCATATTCATCATAATTACAGCTCTTCACAAGTCCACTGCTGAACATAGGCCTCCCCAAAGAATGCCACAGAGCACGGTCCTGAGCCACCTACATCTTTCGACTTCCTGCATGTCTTACCAGGTCGTCACTCCATCTAGTGAGGGGTCGCCCTACACTACGCCTCCCGGTACGAGGCTGCCACTCGGGCCTTTTTCCCCATCGATCGTCGGTTCATCAATCTATATTGCCGGCCCATTTCCACTTCAGCTTAGTAATCCGTTGGGATATGTTGGTTTACTGATTTATTCACACAGGAAAACCCCGAACATAGCCCTCCTCATAGCTCGCTGAACAACCTTGAGCGTTCTCATACGGCCAGCAGTGAAGGACCACGTCTCAGATCCGTAAGTCATCACACACTGGTTGTACAATCTAGTTTTCAGAGTTTGAGGTACAACTGACGAGAAGATGTATTGTAATTTCCCAAATGTTGTCTATATAGTAACGGCGGGGCAGGGGGTGCTAAGAATCTCCGGTGGAGGTTCGGTTGCCACCTACGACGACTCGACCTGGCAACGTATAACGCACGCACCCTGAGGACTGACGAGAAGATACTGGAGCTGGAAGAAGAGGTAGACAAGTTGCGCTGGCATATTATTGGATTATCCGAGGTCCGGAGAGAGGGGGAGGGCACGGTAATCCTCGAGTCCGGCAACTTGTACTATCACCGGAGGGCGACCGGGGGGCTCAGATGGTTAGTGTTCGGTAGTATAGTGTATGCATCGAGAAAAGTGACTCCGGAAAAATCAGATACTGTGATTCACAATCCACTTGTCAAGCATATCGATCGAGGATTTACCGTAATCTTTTCTAGAGTTTCTTCTATCCTATAATATAATCCCGTGGGTGTTTTGATAGGCTATAATTATAATAGTGATAACGAGTTTGCAATAAAAATGTGCTTGAGAATAGAAGGCCGTCTCACGAGAACCCTCCTTCCTAATGGCTTGTCCATTTTACGAGATATGATCGGTCTATTGTCACCTCAAATGAATGAGTTATGGCAAATCACGAACATGGTCCCTGTGTATTTCGCTGAACATTTTGAACTTTGACTTATTGCTTGGAGTGAAGAAACACGGCTCGGTTCCATTAAAATTAATTATGTACTTATAAATTTAAATAAGCAAACATTTTTTGTTCATTAATTTTGGTTTTTTGACGATAAGTTTGTTGATAAAACCACGAATTAAGCATTGGTGGTGGTGCAAGGGAAGCCATGTGGTAAATCGATTATTAAGTGATGGAACCACGCCGTATTGCGATAGGCAGGCTCGACTGGAGAAAGACTAATCGTTGACTTAGTCTGCCTATTTAGTCGACTTACAGAACTACAGCATAAACATTAGTATAACGCTGCGGTGTTTCGTGTGTTGACGGACGAGAACAGGAGATCTTTTTACTGGTAGCAAGGTATTCCGTATTTGTCCTCAGTGTTTACAAAGCGTTTGAGTTTTGATTTTTAATAGAGATATAAGTGGTAATGAATCGCAGCATTCACTTACGATTAGGTAAATTGTTTTCTCACTTTTGACTTTTGGTTAAATAATAATTAGAAATAATCAATTCCAAATATCCAGTATCCACTATCAATATCATATTTTCCATCAAAGAACAGCGTCTTCTGATCGAAGTCTCAGGCCGGTAAGAATAACATAGGAATAATATAATGATTAATATATATATAGTGGCTATTATAGGCTCATAAAACTTAACAGACTAGTATCATGTAGGCTTTAGCATTCCTGTTAATTTAGTTTCTAATGGATATGAATAAGAAATCAAGATTAATTTTGTTTCCAGGATTATTGCCAATGCAAATTTCATGGCAAAAACTTCAGCGGGTTTAAACTTAATAACTAAGTTACATCAAGTTGAACAGAAATGGTGCAGCAAAGTTTAAGCTCCTGTAGCGGCTGCTCCCAGATGAAACAACTGATCACAGATAACTAACATATACTAGAAAGCTTTATGGTTATAAAGCCTGTCTTGCAGGCAATACTATAATCATAAAGCAGGCAGGCAGGTGGACAGATAAATTATTTATGCCTGACCGCTTTTGTTACTTTTGTACTATAATATTTTAGTAAATGGGCGATCGACCTTCGCTCGGTGTTAGGCTAGTTTTTCTCAGGGATGAAACCTATCTACATGAATTCGGAAAGTAAAATTTTATTTAAATACAATATTTCATTCAAATACACGGACTGGTTTAACATCCATTAAGGTGTCAGACAAGGCTGTGTGGCTTCCCGTGGTTATTCAACCTATTTATGGACAGTTGTTTGGAAACTTTGAAAGTTAAAGAATGCGGATTAAAAATGGGTGAGTTTACCGTCAAATGCCTTTTGTACGCCGATGATCAAGTTATTCTTGCGTCATCGGCGGCCGAGTTGCAAATTATGGTTTCATTAATGAACAGATCATTAAAAGAAAGGGGTATGAAAGTTAACGCAAGTAAGACGAAAGTTAATGGTTTCTGGAAGAGAAGAAAGTAAAACTATATGTGAAATAAGAATAAAAGGGGAGTTGATCGAGTAAGTAGATGAGTTAATATATTTAGGTTGCGTATTTAGCAGGGATGGGAGATATGACAAGGATATAGAACGACGAGTGAACGCAGGAAATAGAATAAATGCAATAAATAGAAAAAAACATGAAGGAAATAGAAAATGCAGGAAATAGAAAAAACACAATAGAGTGTAGGGCCCCTCTATTGTATAGAAAATGTGCCAAAGAAGGCACGTATGGCAATTCACAATGCTGTGACCAACACAGCATTGTAAATTGCCTACTTTAACGTATGGTAGTGAAAGTTAGGTGTGGCAGAAGAAGCACGAGAGTAGAATGAACGCAGTAGAAATGCGGTCGTTAAGGAGTATGTTAGGGCTGAATGAAATGAATGAATGAGGAAAGAGTGACAAAGAATATTTATGTCGCAGAAGTGAATGACTGAGTTGGAAAGGGACGTACTAGCCGAAAATTTATCGACCAAATTGGCGATTTATTGAAAACGGTTCAAGTTAGGAGTACCTTTAACCGACGTGGATGTATGCGTAGGTATATGGATGTGAAGGAGGCGAAAGAAGTTTGTCAGTATCGTGCAAAATGAAAGTCTGTAGTCTCTGACTACCGCTCTGGTGACAGGCGTAAGTGTTTATGTTTTATGTTATTATGTTATGAAATTATACCAAGTAGCATCATGAAGCGACATGAAGTTAGACAGTTTGGTAGATAGCGGTGACAATGCACCACATGTCATCTCATGACATGACATGTGATCTCAGGTAAATAATAATTACCGACTATGACACCTCCATAGTAGGTTTTTCACAAATGTGAAAAACCGGTTATGCAGGTGTTTAAAGAAATTTTGTTACCAGCTCTAAATATGCAGAATACGTGTCAAATTAAGTTTTAGGAGGTATTGTATAGACTACAGCAACGATATTTGTATATACTACAGCGACGATATGACGCTTAAAGCCACATGAGCTAGGAAGACGAACTGTGCGTTTGTCTTCCTAGCTCATGTTTTTTCTTGATGCTATCCAACAAAGTGTTCTTATACCCCGAGACAATAGGCATGGATTTTAAACCCTTCAGAACTACAATCAAGACTGTTGATGTTTTAGGGATGAAATCATTAAAATAACTGTAGAATACGGAAATATGCAACAACGTTTTTTATTAGTAATAACCACAGAGAACATAGATTTCTGTGCCACAAACTATAAAAGATGAA
>DWHP01009533.1:0-10170 GCA_018247895.1 Parnassius honrathi | reverse complement strand
GACCAGTGATTAGATATTAGAATTACTAGCTAATAGTAAAGTTATTAAGAATTAGTACGATTTTTACTTAATACGTTTTATAACTACTAAACTTACTACTTAAAAGTGCATGTCTGTGATTAAAAGAAGTAAACAAAGCAATTATGAAGTCTGAAGTTAAAGTTATTAAGATTTAATTTTCTGTTTAACAAATGTTGATTTCTACAAAAAATTGCTTTTTTAATAAGTTTCACCACAAATTAACTCAATTAAAATTCTTCATAAAAGGCTTACACCTCTTAAAAATGTTTTTAAAAGGTGTAGGTGAGGTGTTCTTATAAGTCTTGAAGTCCCAGGAATTCCCGGGACTTTGATTGTAGGCTGTCTCGTGTCCCGGGACTTTGAAATTGTCCGGAATACCCAAACCCTAGTCATAAGAAGTAACAGGCTATTTTAGAAAAAGAATTAGGGTTTCGCGCAAAAAAATGAAAAATCTAACAAACAAATCGTTATAAATTCCACGCGGACGATGTCGCGGGGTACAGCTTGTATAATATATTTTTATAGAGAAAACATATTTTCCCATAGGTAGAAAAATTGGGAATTAAGTTTTTGATGTAACTGTTTAGACCACATTGTATTGTTGTAGTTATATTCCTTAGTAAATTCAAGAAATTCTCAGTAGCTGCCTCTGGAAGTTGACGGTATCTTATTCCCGTACCTCGGAAAGCACTTAAATCCGTTGGTCTTGTGCCTGATCTCTCTCTGGTCGTGTCGGATTACCGCCCCGTCGGATTACCGCTGCGTCGGATTATGTGAGTGAGGGAATAGAGAGTGCCACTTGTGCAGTATAATCCTATTCTGCTCCGATGGCTAGTTCGTCTCCGTCGAGGAAGACCGCCTTGACCGGAATTCGGTCTGGAGTACATACTCCTCAGTCCAATTAAAGTTCCAAAAACTTAATCCTATTTATAGTAAATACCTTCTAGTTTTTATGACCAAAATTAAACTTTTATGTTATATGCTTTTATGTAACTGGTAAGCTGTAAACGACAAATCAGCACTTAGTTTTCACTTGCTACGCTATCGGTTAGAGTGACTCAAATTATACTGAGTTTGCTTCATGCGTCAGTTTCATTTTGTGGCCTAGTGTGTCTCATTGCGTGATCTATATGACATCGTATTCTTCCTCAGCACTGTTGTATGTGATTGCGTACTCATCTTTCACTTCCTTTTAAAGTAACCTGTTCATAATTTCAACAGAAAGCCTATTGAAAATTTCTATGTTGTGGTGCTCATAGAATGAGGCGAAATAACAGTATTAGTCGTATATATAGCAAACCTCTTACTCTTACACTGTCTGATACTTGTAAGTTGGGATGGATAAGTGCATCTGAATAAATATGGCCGATTCCGAACTACGAACATCCCTGACCCAAATGTCAGGTGCTCTAACCATTAACCCATGAGGTCATCAAATTTTTCTATTTATATGTATTATTTATTTGTTTATTCTTTATTGCATTTCTTATTAAAGTAAATACAAGGGGTGGACTTAATATCGTGAGACGTTCTCTACCAGGCAACCCATGGAGTGTAGATAGTAATTTCATTTCGAAATCATTGTAGTTGAGTTTTCGTCATGTAGCCGTGTTGTGATTTGTCAGCGATACAAACGTGTGCGGATTTCGGCGTGTCCGGCTTTCCGCACTCTCTCCACGCTCTAATTACACTACTGGATTCATACAATTTACAGCGCGGAATCATTGTGAAACTTGTGTAAGCAAAATTATTTCGACTGACTATACAAAAGACTGCTTTAAACATAAACATTCTAAATGTTTCAAAATATAAATTTACAATGCATTAATTTTTGTATGGCTACAATCATTTACGAAACAAACCTAACACTAAATTAACCTTTCATTGTTGGTAGTGATAATTTATGGTATTCCGGTAGTGAAGCAGTAATTGCTCATTACTATTTAGACTTACCTTTGCAATGTGAAAAATGTTCTTAAAATACAAACATACAATAAGCATTCATGCTTGTCACCCAGATGGTTAGGCAAAGACTTTAAACATCAAAAATCGGTTTCATCGAACCGAAAAACGCGTAAACAACGTCCGATCAAATGTAATTTTAAGATTACCGTTACGCGTTACAGTCGCTTGATATTCGGACCAGGTCAGTTTTTGTTGCCCTGGTCTGAAGAGCAGATTTCTTGTTTGTGCAGACCTTATGAGATTTACGTGACAAACTGATTGTCCTTTATGAGTCTAACGCTGAAAAATAATCTTAAAATAAGTCAGCAGTTAAGCATTGCCTGTTGAAAGTGTTGCCTATACTGATTATACCAGGAATTGGGATTGATAATCATGGAATTAATATACTTGCACTAGCAGCGACATTTAAGAATAGAATTTCCGGCACTCTCTGTCTGCCGTCAGTCGTTTGCAGGGACATATCGCTTGAAAGTAAAGTAATTTTTTTTAATTAGCAAATATTACCTTTTAAAGCTACTAATATTTGTTAATTTCGCTGACACATGTTTTTTTTGTAATCGCAATATTCTTCTTACCATGGAGCCGTGGTAGCTCAGAGGGAGCCATGATAGCTCAGATGGTTAGCGCTCGCTGTAAAATTCACGGTACGCGAGCACACCGGGTTCTTCGATCCCCGCCGCCACCAATGAAATAGTTAATTGCAATTTTAAGTGCTGATTTACCACGTGCTCGGCGATGAAGGAAAACATCGTGAGGAAACCTGCATATCTCAAAAGTAAGAAAAAAATATTTCGAAGACATATGAAGTTGGTTAACACGCATTAGGGCAGCGCGGCGGACGCCAGAAGCCATGTATGTACCCAACATTGGAACGTAAACATCATCAGAGCCCATCACAAGTCCACAGCTAAACATAGGCCTGTGCCCGGGAGTGGAGGTATATAGGCTGTAACTTTAAATTTTAATATTGTTCTTTACACACCTTCAATACTGGTAAGAGTAAAGCTTCTTTTGATTCCAAAGCTGACACAAACTAAATAAGTTAAAAAAAACAAGAAGTTAGTAAAATTCCGAAGATTGATGAATTTAGCAATGTAGAATTAAAAATGTAACTATAAAATTACTCTAATTTTCTTGTTCGATTTAAAACTTTGAACTATATGGTGTAAGCTGTCCCAAACTATTCATTGGATAAATTAATTTTTGTCTACAATAACAATAATGTGTAAACATTATATAAAGAGTATTTAGTTTTACTAACACTTGCCATGGGTTTACTTTCTAGTTTAAATAAAACGGTAAACAGGCTTGCGGTTTGCAGCAAAACCACAGTGATGCGAAATATAAGTCGTAATCGGTAGGCACATTAGAATTCTCAGATGTCGCAAATATAAAGTTTCGTCGTAAATACCATTAAGACGAGTATAAAATTTTTGAAGAAAACCTAAATAATTTGCCAACCCATTTTGTTTTATCGTAAAAGGCGACATAAAATATCGGAAAAATACCTAGACCGGCGACGGAGAGCAACTTACTACTACTACCGCCCCTGCCAAACGTGACAATCATTGAGGATTACGCCTTATTCGCTTATAATATAAGGTAGGATTTGCTGTATCAAGAGATGCCCATATCCAGTAGTATGGCATGTCAGAAGCAGATCTCAAGTTGTCAGAAAACGACGTCACATTGAGTCCTTGTATACATGGTCACGAAACAATATCATGTCGACTGCCCAGTGCTCTATTAAAGAGTGACTAATGAATTCTTATCCAAGTCATGACATCCGCAAGAGGGATTATATATTATACAAACCAGCGAATCTAAGACACACAGCCAAGTTTTTATGTAAACAAATACATACACGACGATATAAACATCACATATACATATACATCATATATCGATATAGGATACGTCACGTACACACTACACAGGTGTAAAGACGATTAGAGATAAGATGTATTGGAGCATATTTACTATTGTGACATTGAATTGAAGGTGTATTCCATATTGTTTTGTTATGTTCCTTTTACAACAAAACAATATGGAATTGTATCGTACGTAGATACCAGTACCAGTACGTCAAGACTTATCAGTGGTTTCGTATGCCCTTACACTTAGAATTCCGTTTCTCTGTGACATGCTCGTAAAATATTATGTTTTCACTGTCGATGTACTAGATAACCTCTTTATCATCCCAAAATACAACTTTAATAATTGTCGACGAATGGGATTGAGGAATGTACGTTTATAAAGCAAGTTCATGGTAATATATGATTTTGCTTTTATACGTCTTTCAATTATTAAACTGCATCTAACTATTATACGTTATTTCGTTTTACTTGTCAGGGACGTTTTTTGTACTGCGAATTCATCCCGTTCTTTTTTTAGATTTCAGAGACTTGATAACAACTAATGCGTTGCTAAATTTTGCATATTATAAATATTGAAATTAAGCCTTTGTTTAGGTGACGTTCCCTTTTGGAAATGGAAAGAACCTGGTTCAGCAGTGGATTTGTAAAGTGCGGTAATGATGATGATGATGATGAATCGAAATAATCGCTGAGGAAAAGCAATTAATAAAATATACGATCGATAAAATGACAATTGACATGTGACAAGCCAAACATCACTTTTGTTATCTTTGGCGCACCCACCAAGAAAATTTTTACTTAAAAACCATCTACAAACAAAAAAGAACAGATGCATTTCTTTCTCCTGGGAAATGCTTCACAAGCTTTCACTGGTTCCTCTAACTTTCAAAGCGGAAAATATCATTGGGTACACGGTTTATTAGTCGCAGAAATATTAACAGGGCACTACCAACCCAGACTGACTCCTAGATAATAGAGAAATCTCACTGCCATATATTTTCGTGTCACCTTACGTTAACATTCAAAACTAATCACTCAAAAACTCACTCATATCAGTGGATGTTTGGTTGAGGCAACCTTCAAAGTAAAGTGTTCGCCGATGCTGCATTCGGAATATAATTGTGACGAACACGCATTGCGTTGTGAAACTGATGAGCTCGCGCCATTGATGAGCTTATTGATAACAATTTGTGGCGTATTGTGCGAGTTGTATGCGGGTATGTCTATTATAAATACTATGCTTCGACGCTACTATATCATAATAAAGGCCATAGCCTCGGACCACCTGTGTACGGTATAGATTGGTTTAGATCTACGTGTGGTCGGCAGTAGATAGCATTATAAACGTTAGGTTATAAATACTTATTATTATTATATTGCGTTAAAATCTGAATAATTGGCCCCGTATCACGACTATTATGATGATCATCACCATAACAAGTTTGCAAGTCCACTGCTGAACATTAGCTTCCCTAAAGGAATGCCGTCTCAAAAAGATCATTATACACATGCATTCATCAACTTCCTGCATCTTTAACCAGGTTGTCACTCCATCTAGTGAGAGGATGCCTTACACTCTGCTACCGACAGGTTATTAATTACTATTTGAAGAAAAATGCATCAGCATTTTGTGTATGAAATATCCTCCTCAAAAAGCACTAACAAACGTTGTGTTTCTCGAATGGTTTGTTCGCACTCTGCAAAAACGTCGTGTGAAAAAAAAAACAAGTTGATAAACAAAAAGAAAGTTACGGTCTACAATTGCAATTCGCGTGATTGAGAGCAATAAGCTGTTTAGATGCTTTAATTCTTTATCTGCCAACAAATAAATTTCAAAAATTGATCGTTGCCCAAATTTTTTCTGTGGCACGTGAGATGATCGTTAAAGAACGTTTAGGAAAAGAAGGGGTTATACATCGCACTGATTTCATGGCCGATAAGTATAGCTTTACTGCTTTTTTAAATAAATAATTTATAATGGGATATTCAGAGTTCATTTCATTTTTAAATTTATCCACAATTTATATAAAATTAATGAGTGCATGCTTTCATAATTCTTATCCTACTGAACGGCTTGATTAAGATTTCATCAAAATCGATGAAATTTTTATTAGGTACCTATGA
Organism: Parnassius honrathi; assembly: GCA_018247895.1. Taxonomy (NCBI): domain Eukaryota; kingdom Metazoa; phylum Arthropoda; class Insecta; order Lepidoptera; family Papilionidae; genus Parnassius; species Parnassius honrathi. Next base: position 4,183 of record DWHP01009533.1, on the reverse strand, counting down.
GGTCACCTGGATGACTCTTATTTCTTAGCTATAGTTGAAACCGGTAGATGGCGTTGTAGTCGAGATCCAGAAATAACTCTCATTAGTTAACTTATAAAAAATGTGTATCGTCCATCAAGACATTTGTACCTTTTGTTTATGTTCCAAATGAACTTTAGTTAATCCCACCTGAAGCCTAATGCAAACACCTCAGACTGACACTGTGGGAATATCTTGTTCTATTTTCGTGTATCGGCGCTTCAATACGTGTGCTTCTGCTCGTGAACCCGTCTTGCATGTGTTAGTGAATCGGACAACGAACGACAACTTAATAGTTTCCCCTGTTTGTTCAGTTACATTAGTCTTGTTTCCTGTCTATTACAAATAGTTACCATCCCCTCTGTTTCGCTATTGCCAATGAAATGAGGCACATTAGCATTATAAGAAAACTGATCCATAGGTAATTTTTTAATCTTGTAATTCTCACAACAGTCTTTAACAATTATAGTAGTTCTGTAATAATTTAGAAAACTGCCCGCACACGGTTTCTAAATGATTATGTTATTAAATAACATATAACAAACAACAATAATAAATATATAACAAGTAACATAATGAACAGATTAAATCACAATACTGTTGTCGCCTTTGGACGAAATTCGATAATGTATGCAAATAACATCGCTAAGTATCTGTCTGTAAACTTTTATGTATTATTTTTACGTGCAGGCAAAGGGACCGTAGCTCATATAGCATAGCATACGAACATGAGCAAAATATGTTCATTTAATAGGCTAAAGCGTTTTATATAATTCTTGTGTTTGTCACTATACCTCTCTTTTATATATAAAACTTTATATGTATTTTTCTATCGCAAATTTCACATATTACTAAAATTATTTAACCGATGTTACGAAACTGCAAAATCGTGGTTTTAAATGTGCTATTCGATTTCTGTCGTAAACCACTCATATCGCACAAACTTATTTGTAGTGGTTAACGAGAATGTATTATGTTGTATTAAGAGCGCTGCTAGTGCTTTTTTGTAAATTGGATAATTATAAAGTATCACTTCTTTCGGTATCGAAACGTAAGTTCTTCAGTTAGTACCTCTAGCCATTGGAGTATTGACCGTGAAATGAGCAAGAATAACGTAGAATTATCAGCTCGCGGTCGAAAATGTCTTGTAACGGTTAACTGTAAAATCTCCTTGCTTAACCGAACCCGATCATTGAATAACAAGTGAATGCGTGCCTCAAACCTTTGCCAATACAAATTGGATAATGATTATGCCATGTTCCATATTTCATCATCGGGGAACATCAATCAGTGTATCTGGAGATTACAGGCAATTTCAAGTGGCCGGGAGCAAAACACTATGATTCAATCGATGATTTAATAAAGTCTTGTCTAGAAAGCAACGATAAAGTGTTACTGGCGGTGTTCGATTGTTGTTTCTTAGACGTTTTGAGTGAAAATATTTGAAAATTGTCGGAAATTGCTTGTTTCGTATAAAATTTGACCGGCAGGCACAGCTCAATCGACAGAGATTTTGTACTTTATATTGTTAAGAGGACATTTTATGCTGTGACTTGTAAATTACGATGTACTTTATTAGTTATACTTTCTACATTGTCATTGTCAATCCTATTGTAGCACGATATCAAAAGTATGAAAGTTTTTTGACGTAATGAAAAATTTGTAATTTTATGAATATCACAACATATATTCAAATGTATCAGTATAAAATTAGATGAACATACTTATATACGTAATATTTTTTACCTTTTTTATATGACGAGGGTGACAAACGAGCACACGGTCCACCTGACGGTAAGTGAATGCTGCGGTCCATAGACAGCTACGTCTAGCCTCGATTAATAATCAAAATGCAAATACGTTGTTACCCCTGAGGACTGAGATGGTTATTATAAGATATATTAACCGTTACATTGGTTGTTTTCGTAGATATATTTAATAATATAACTATGAAAACAACCATGTTGCACTAGTAAATTTCGTACATTTTCGATGTTGTCGGCCTGTAAAAGTCGGTAGGAAGGATTTGTCAATATAACTGAAATGTCTCGCTCAGTCAGCAAAACGGTCATTGTACCTGACCAAACAACAAACAAAGAACCCAGTTAGTCGGTTTAAATGCAAAAGCCCCTATTTTACCGTATTTAAAAATAGAAAATGACATAAAAGACGATTGTTACTTTGTTTTGTATTAATATTGTTAAGAATGTTGACGTTAATGGTTTTCCTTACAAATGTTAGTAGGTGGGGCAATCCACCTAAAACTATTATTACCACCGCACAGAACCGCGAAAATAGTGCTAATTCTATAAATCAATGCCTATTTACGAAAAGTAGAATTGATTAAGCTGCTTTATAGCCAAAAACTTGTGGATCCATCCTTACTCGTGTAATACCAACGCAGTATTCATCCATAACCCATTATAACCGGTACAAAGGTATTCCTCAAAGTTCTGTGTTCATTTTAGCTTAAAAAATGAAAAATGAAGTAGGAAGTAAGTTGAAGTAATTAAGTGATTTTTAAGGATGATTATGAAATATATCTCACGATGATTAAATACAGGCGCACGATGATTGTAAAACTTGAGAGAAGTATGTACGGGCGCCTTGCAAAAATAAAGATATCAAGCTAGACGTTAATTGTATACAAATAAAATTCGTAAAATTCATTGTTTTTTCCATCTCCCTTAACATTAATTTAAATTAATATAGATCAGCAGTTATTAAGAATGTTATTCCTTCGAAGATTAAATGCTTTTTCGAAATTTATGAAAGCTTTACGCGCCTTTGAACACTTCGGACATGCGAAAGTTGGAGTTCATTTAAATCAAACTTGATCTATAATTTCACTATAAATGCTTTATAATAATCTTCAACTTTATATACGAGTACATAAAATATTTTTATGTAATTTAAAAAAATCGCGTTGCTAAAATGCAAAAGATTTTTACATTTATTGTAATATCTTATTGTATAGTCTATTGTCTAGTACAATAAACGCTCTGAGACAAATCACCTCGCGCGGCTCCACCGATACGCATTTTCCCGAGATCATTTGTGCAGATAGCGCGTCGAGAAGCAACATAATATGGCTGGATTTGCTTGTAGACCCGCGACTTGCGCCACGATTACTGATAAATGAATGAATGATGAATTGCGGCAACATATTGTTTTTATTGTACCAGTTTATTTATGAATCTAGATAATATTATCCTGATTTTTAAAACTGCTTTGACAAAATAGTTACATTGTTTAATTTAAACATAAAAATTTGAGAAAGCATTAATATGAAATGTTTTTTATAACAGTTGTTCTTAAAGTAATGTTACAGCTATATACGTCCCACTACTGGGCTCAGGTCCCATTTCATATCTGAGAGGGTTTAGAGCAAGGAAGTGTTGCGTTGCGCTGCGCTGCCTTAATGCGTATTGGTGAACTTCAAATGTGTTCTAAATACTTTTTCTTATTTCTCAGACATGGAGGTTTACTAACGATGTTTTCTTTCACGTGATAAATCAGCACTTAAAAATGTAATTAACAATTTCATTGGTGCCGGTGGGGATTGATCCCGGTTCATTCGCGTATTGTGGAATTTACAGCGAGCGTTTAGCCCGTAATCTACGACGGCTCTTTGTTCTTAATATAGCAGTGTAATTACTAATGATCGTAAATCATCTATTATAGCACATAAAAGTCCACAGCTAAACGTAGGCCTCCTCCATAGATTCTCCTTAGGGGAGATAGGGGGGATCGCAGCGGTCGTCACGCTTTGCAACCGGCTTGGCAACCGTAGTTTTTTAATAATTTTAATTTGTTATCAGGAAGTTGCTGATGTCCATTTGTTTTAGTTTCCCCCCGTTGTTGTAAAAAGCGTTTACAACATCCACTGGATAACAGACTGTAGTGCATATCTTGCGTGGTAGAGCCACGCTGCAGCTATATTAGAAGTATAGTTGTAGTATGAATAGGTCAGCTCGACCGGGTAAATACCACTCTCTCACAGGATACCATCGTAAAATAGCAGCTAGACGCTGCTGTGTTTCGTATTGTGAGCGTAGGGAACCGGAGACCTTTTTTACTGGAAACGGGGCATTCCATCTTAGTCCTCACGGGTGACAACGCATCTGCATTTTGATTCGTAATCGAGGATAGATGTAGATGTCTA
>DWHP01009532.1:0-10170 GCA_018247895.1 Parnassius honrathi | reverse complement strand
ATGAATTGAGTTAGTAAGATTGTTAATGTTACTAATACTAGGATAATTTTAAATTCTTTACTCACACCAATGGATTAAGAATCCGAAATAAATGTTTTTGTTTTAATTTGATTTTTTAGAAAACAGAATTTTGCTTTGTGTAACTATATAGTGGATTTCTTTATCAGAATAAGTAATTTCTACCCATTTGAAATTGGTCCTCATGATGTATTGTATATATTTGTAAAAAATATGTAACAAACTATAAAAATGTCAATAAGGAATTATAATTATTATTAACGATTTCTATTTATTTATTTTTATTGATGTAGTACAACAAATAATGCGTTCCTTAATTTATTCACTATAAAAATGCTATAAGTTAAATAGTCAATGTTTTTCTACACGATCCAGCGCTGCGTTCCGTGATTCAAACACAATTACATCTGTTATTTAAAGCTAAACTATCGCCGGCTCTCAGTGGCACCCTCTGTGATACTCTAGGGCTCATTTAACCCCCTCGATCATAAACGATACAATAACTGACTGGTCGTGGGGTGGCCGCGAGAAACTGATTGCCGTCATTTAACTCGCAGGCGCTTACTTTCGATAGCTTTTGTTTTCTTGTTCATTCGCTTGTGAATTTTTTTAAACCTGTGCCTTTATTAAATTGTTTATTTTTTCGTAATTTTTCTACAACTTATACACAATGTGATGACAAAAGTAATATATATGAATCTTTATTTTATTTCTCCAGCGATTCTGCCATAATGTATCGTCGCCAGAATAATATATCGTTGACATCAAATGTATGTATCGCCATTAATGTTGATAACGTACCATTTTCAGTCCAGGTGCTTGAAAACATCTTTCAATGAAGCGATAAAGAGTTTCGAGGATATAGCGTACCCTGTCTTACATCTCTCGTTCTCTTAGATTGGGAAGGCTTCGTTCTCTTGTTCTATACTCGGGTATTCATCGTAGCCTCACTGTAAAAGTACATTATCACTTCAACATACTGACAATCAATTTAACATCGCCAAAAGGCTGTAGCACCGCCCAAAATTTACGCTCTATATACACTATGTTCAATGACTGCATCAATGGTCTAACGGTTGTAGTGCGGTTGCTGATCATGAAGTCTCGAATCCCGGGTTCGAATCCCGGGTTGGTCCAAAAAATCAGTTATTGAGTTTTTCCATTAAGAAATTCTCAGTAGCTGCCCGGGTTATGAATACAGCGGTGTCTCACCCCCGTGCCTCGGAAAGGACGTAAAGCCGATGGTCTTGCGCCTGATACCTCTCCGGTCGTGTCGGTTTACCAGAGTAACAGGTTTAATAGAGAGCACTGTGCTTGCGCATACACTTGGGCACTATAATCCTGTCCTGCGCCGATAGCTAGTCGACGTTGTGGCTGGCTGCCATAACCGAAATTCGGCCTGGAGGATATAATAATAATAATAATAATAATAACAACTGATAGGTCTCTAATGAACGAGGCATCTTGGACAACATGGACTATTTTAATTTTACGGGCACGCAGTGCAACTAATGGTAATTGGATGCTGTGGCCTATAGACACCCACATCTATTAATTTAAGATTAACATTTGAGAATCAAAAACGTAATTGCGTTGTCACTCCAGAGGACTAAGTTAGAATGCCTCGTTATCATTAGAAAGCATATCTGGTCCATGGTCATGCACCGGTGGAGCCAACCCACTCGTGCTGCAACGACATAGTTGCAGCGTGGCTCTACGCCGCAAATACAAACAAATATCTTGTGTAAGAGTATCACCTATTCCACCAGCTGCTAAGAACACCAATGCTAACGCTTGAAGTAGTTGACGCGTATGTTTACCTTAGAACCGTGGTAGCTCTGAAACTGGGTGCTCGCCGCAAATTTCACAACATACAAGCAGCACGGTTGAATATTGCCGTCGCCACAATGCAATTGTTTAATTGCATTTAAATTACTGATTTTTAACTATTAATTTATTTATATTATTTAAAAATATCACTTTCCAATCAACCCAATCAATTTCCAATAATTAAAAATATATGGTAATATTTTCAAATATTGGAAACAACCTATATTGGATATTGCGGTAGATTTTTTTCGGTTATGAAACATTCTAAGAAACGAGAGATTGTAAATGCTCAGCGATGGAACTATGAAGACTTTACTGTTTCATGTACTGCGCGGTGTTTCTCACTCATCAGGATTTTCTCCTATATTGTGGGGGCAATTTAAATACAAAAATTGCACAGCAACAAATATCCGAACCCGAAACTCCGTAACCAATCGCTAAGGTAAGCCACGAAGCTTTCAATTATATATTATGTATGTGTACGTGGCCGTTAGTTTAAGTAATTTATTATCAATTCTTAATTACTTTTACCGTCGTATTTAGCAATGTAGATACAAATATACTTATTTACTAAAACTTACACTCTGATAGCTTTTCGTATGATGTACTACTCATCTTTATTTTTTCAATAAATAATGTTTTCTGTAAAAAATACAGATCTTAAAGAAACAATTCTTAAGTTAGACATAAAATATCATTAAAAAATGGTTAAATCATAAAATAAGTTCAAATTGCGTAGGAACTTAGTATGATTTTCGTCCTATAATCACAGCTAAGCACACTGAAATATGAATAAATCAATCAAACTTTCAAACAAAGATCATAACTCGCAGACGAACGACTCCCGAAAAACTTAAATTACTTACTCTTTTTTCCGCATTAAGAGTGCGAAAAATCTTCTTGACGGGCTGCGAAATTGATGGCGTCGAAAAAGAAAACTGGCAACTCGAAATCCGGCAAAGTTTTCACGTCAGCCAAGTTTCACTTAAAGAAGTTTCTACATCCATTTAGAAGTTATTCCTATACGACAGACTGACAAATTTTAATGAACCCGAGAGGGCCGCTAATGTCTGCGAGCTGCGTAATGGGAAAACTTTGGCGCCAGCCCCCGTTCGGTTGCGTTTAGCCAAGATTTTTATTTACTCTATATCTACTTAATATTACAGCCGGATACAATTGTTATAATGGCACGCCATAATGTCTAGTATTTGAATATAAGATTTAAAAAAAAATGAAGTGACAAACGAATTCACAGTCCACCTGATGGTAAGTGGCTATAGCCACATCACTGTTAGAAAGTGGCTACAGCCACCACATATAGACTAGCAACCAACTTTTTTCAATCACAGTCCACATTTATCCTCAACTAAGGATTAAAATGCAGATGCGTTATCACCCCCAAGGCTAAGATGGAATGCCTCGATTCCAGTAAACGGGTCTCCGGGCCTCTACGCTGACCATACGAAACACAGCAGCATTACGCTGCATTTTAGGCTGGTATTCTGTGAGAGCGTAGTCCTGCCGCGGTCGAGCCGACCAATTCGTGCTAAAATCATATAAACATACAACAAGTCTTTCCTCTGGTTCAATTGGGCTTCCAAATCTTGAGTTTTCTGGAGTGATAGGGTTTTGAGATTTAGGTATATGTAGCAATGCTTGAAATTTCTTGTATGTAAATCTAGTCTTAGTCTTAAATGCAAATGTCTGAAAAATCGTTCACCATCATCTAATAAGTATTTTTTCCATAACGATCCCGAACGATCAATGTCGCCGTTTCACACCAGTAATTTGAAAAACCTGTAAAAGTTGTGCAATACAAAAGAATTGCGCACGGCGGGTACGTGCAAATGTGAGGCTATCCGCAATATGAGGCGCATACGGCGCATACGGTGCGGGTAAATATGCGTTCAGCTTTTCACGGTATGTTTTGCTGTAGCATAATTTTTCATCGTCACCATCGACATCAATCATTTCATCAATCGTATCAATTATATAAATCCTTTACGTATTTTATTGTTCTGTTTTGTTTAAGCGTCAGAGAATTCACTATTTTCCATATTATGATCCCGTGCGCGTCGTTGATCGTTATCGACTCAGATAAATGAACCAGGCAGCAGAAGCATCTTTCCAATAACAACTCGAAATAATAAAAAGACAGTGGTAGCCAACTTGCCTGCCTAACTTGGCAAGTATGTGGCTAATTTCCTACCATATTGAGGAATTCTATAGAAAGGGCCTATTTTCGGCAGTGAATTTTTAATGAGCCGTAATAAACTACTTTGTTTTTTTATTAATAAAATAAACACCTGATGTAAAATAATCACAGTCTACCTGATGGTCAGACTGCATCAAAATGCAGATGCAAATGCAGCCAGCAAGACATGCAGCTGAGGACTAAGAGAGAATGCCTCGTTTCCTGTAAAAAGGATCTCCTGTTCTCTATACTCACCACACGAAACACAACTGCTATTTTACGCTTGTACTCTGTGAGCGTTTGGTTGTCTTACCCCGTAGAGCTGACATATTCGTGCTACAGGCATAATATAGCTGCAGCGTGGCTCTACCACGTATTTGCACCTTGAAATAAGGTTTCTTCTTTTCTCCTTTATTGCCAACGCCCCAGCCAAATGCCAAGCCACCAGCTGTGTTCCCCAGCTATCTTTTATTTCTTATGAAATTTGTAAACAATTATTTTGTATGTGGCAAAAAGCATCACATTTTCAAAATTAACAGGAAACTCTGGCTATAAATTGGAACCAAATTAAAAATTATAGTGTTAAATATGAATAGGCATATTATCTATATCTCAGGCCACAATAAATTCAGTAAACTTGTAACATTAAACCCCTGGGCATGCGACAATAAAAAGCGCAATAATTCCGACGTGTGTCATTTCAACTCTTTCATCAAATAAACTGTGCGCGGTGTACATTACATTATAAATTTCAACATAGTCGTTTGGTGACCAGCGAAAATGTCATTGGGGTTCGAAGCAATGGCGATTTAAACGGCTAACCCCCGCTAAAGGGCGGCGCGGGAGTCATCCATCATACGCTTTACATATGTTTGAATAAAGCTCGTGGGAAAAGGATTTCCTCTCAGAAGTCAAAGCGGTGTTGGCAACATTGTAGGGTGGCCAGATCTGAAGTTTGTACTTAGCTACAGCGGGTACTTCTAATTAAGAAAATAGACATTCTGTTTATTTCTCATGCCTTTATTTACAACTTTTTATTTTAAACAAAAACATACAATTGGAAGACACCAGACGTTATAAAAGAAAAATTACAAAGATTTTTATCAAATTTATATTCGAAATTGAAAATTCATCCACTAGTATTACAGCCTTTTAATTCGTAACAACATTCAAACATTCCGAATTAAGTAAGTGTAAAAAAATGTCGCTGTAATTACTTATTCTTTTATTTGAGCGCATATAATGAATAAAAATAATGTGAAGGATTTAAAGCATTGTACACAGGTACTAAAACTTTCAAACATCAAAATTAAATTAATACAATTCAAGATTATGTTTAAGGGTCAATGTTCCAAATGAAATAAGCCATTTATTTGAGTGTACAAAAAGGAGATTTTATTTCCTCTTTGCAGCTTTAATTTGCCTTTACACATGACTAAGACATGAATAAGACAATATTTATGAATAACTACAACTGAGTAACGTTATAAGTGCGATAAAGCTTTTTTTTATTTTACCTATGAGGACAACAGTATATTAATTGATTTGAATGTTATTAATATATTTAATATGGAAAAGAACACTCCTAGTGAAATAACATATTGCTGGTCTCCCTACATTACAAATAGCGGATTAGGGCAGTTTGGCAAACAAGGCGTCGCTGGCGTGTGCCGTCGCCCTAGAGCTAATGCTGTATTAATGTCTATTAGAAGCCGCGCATTGTTCCTTAGCTAGACGATTCATTCAGATTTATTTGGCTAATGCGACACGCTTAGCTTACGACTTCGCTATAAAGGCGTTAATGTGTAAACAGAATTTGATTTGAAGGACTGAAGTATCCACTTAATACTTCCCATTGTTGCATAATATTTTGTACTTACTTTTTCCTTTCTGACAGTGATGAAGTTTTTCTTGTCGATAACTAGTGACGTAGCTCGGCGGGGGCAGGATTTTATAAAGGAACGTCAGCTCTCGCCTTCAGTCTTAACCTTAAGTTAAGACGTTTACGCAATAGGCTATAGAGAGACGAGGCAGGGAAACTAGAAACACGTCCAACACCGAAACTGCAGTTGTATGTATGTTTCGACACGTAGGCCTTCGAATCCTAAATCCGTTGATCAATGGTCAAGTACTCTCTCTATTTAACCTGGGATATGTAATCATTAAGTTGATAACTAATAAAGTGACTTTAAAATAATTACTTTTAGTCTTTTTACCGTAATAGAGACCTTGGATATAAACGAATAAGGATCACGCTTATAACTATTTATATTTTGACAAAGAACACATAGTTCGACTAATTTTGATGCATGACACGGAAGAAGACCTAAGTACCTATGTTGAAATGCCTAATAATTAGGTTCAAAGGTTTACCACCGCACAGACACAAACGAATCAAAGTATTTGCTACTATTTCTTCCTAGTATTACGTTTATACATATTGTTCGCCACTCTATCTTATTAGGATGGCGGCGAAATAGACATTTAAGGGAATAAAAAAATCAAATATTGACCATAAACTAATTCATAATTCAGTTTCTAACTTTATCAGAATTTCGGAATAAAATATGTGGCTCCAAAGTCCGTATCTATATATCTAAAATGACTCTAGAATCTCCTAAATATAATATTTAACAAAATCCTTGTTCCGCGGGCCACGTCTAGATTCTGATGCGGTTATCACCATCGTTTAAAGAATTTCTTAAAAAGGAGTTCGCGAAGCATTTTTTTATAGAAATAATGGGTCATTATACCTACGATGCGAGATTCTTGCCTGTTACTTGCATGGTCTAAACAACACGTAACATTCTTGATCTATTGGAAAAGTTTCGTTTCAAAACTTTTCTCTTAAAAACGGTACAGAAAAATGTTGCTGTTCTGTGGTAAACTTGTTATACGGTAACACCACTCTGATGAACAAATAATATCCGAGCGACTCTACTAACTCCCTACTTGTATTCCGTTTAATTCGATGAAAAGTATGTACATTTATTCTATAACGGTAATAAAAAATTAGGGTGCCTGCGGAGATTCACTGTTTCTTCCCGATCAAAGGAATCTCAGTTTATGGATTCACATTACACGAATCAGAAAATCAAAAACTTATTTGATAGACGACATTTTAACTCCGTCACTACTGGCCGTATGAGACCCCCAACGTCGCTCAGCGAGCTACGGAGATGACTATGCTCGGGTTACTCTGCGTGATAAACTAAGAAATGAGGATATCCGCAGTAAAACCAATGTAATCGACATATCAAAACGGATTAGTAAGCTGAAGTGGCAATGGGTAGGCCATATAGCTCGAAGAACCGACAACCGATGGAGAAAAATGGTTCTCGAGTGGTAACCTCGTACCGGTAGGCATAGTGTAGGCCGCCCCCCCTCCCACTAGATGGAGTGACGACCTGGTAAGACATGCAAGAAGTCAATGGATGCAGCTGGCTCAGGACCGTGCTTTGTGGCATTCCTTGGAGGAGGCCTATGTTCAGCAGTGGACTTGTGAAGGCCTGTAATGATGATGATGATAATTTTAATTTTTGACGTAAAAATTAAGGATATTTTATTTGATGTAAATTTATATTCAACCATATGTTTTATAATCCATCGGACAAGATCTTCCTTACATTTATTATGTGCCAATAAGACGAGATTGGGTAGGTAATGAATTATTATCTCATACATATAATCATAACTACAACCATTCACAAGTCCACTGAAGAAAATAGGCCTCCAAGGAATGCCACAGTACACGCTCCTGAACCATCTGCATCCATCTAGTTGGGGGATCTACCTACTACTCGAGAACCTTTCTTCTCCATCGGTTGTCGATCCTAAGAGTTATAGGCTAAATATGAAATACTGCAAGCAAAATACTGACCAAAAATTGAATCAAGTTAATAATGCATTTATTAACTTGATTCAATAACTGTTATATATTACATGTTAGAAGTCTATATACATATGTACATAAAACCATCTTATAAAGACCTGGTTAAAAAGTAATGATAATAAAAATATAAGACCCTCTAAAAATATGAAGCGAAATGTTGAATGATACTTCACGCCATGGTATGTATTTGCCAAGCCATCAGTGAGTATTGTATTGTTTTTCTAATTATTATAACTATTCACATAATCATATGACGAGATGGGATGAGCTATGAGGCATTTAAAAAACGTATTGGTATATTATCTTATCTGAAAAATTCATATCGCATATCTCATTACATACCGTGCGATTCCACAAAGCGATCTCATTACCGCCGTTTCACTTTACACTTCCTGTCTATTCGTGTGCAATCTGTAGTGAGCGAATCCGTTAATCTTATTTGGAGGGTAGACGTGCACGTGGCGCCACGTGGCGCGCAATCGAACTAATCTCGGGGCCGTACGCGTCGGCGGGAAAAGCGCGTGCGCCGTCGAGATAACGCCAAGAAACGCCATTCATTCCCGCTCTTTTGTCGCAAACAATTGCTTACTTATTTATAATATTTTACTACAATTCAACCTGCCACCCTCGCTACTCCATCGTATAAACTTAACCTTATAATCGCATGGAGCTTAACATTACTGCAGAAATGAGATTATAACAGATTATGTGATTGCCAGTTTATATTTTCTTGGTTATAATAAATATTCACAACAATAAAAACAAATGGAATGGATCATAAATTACCAAATCTCATTTCTTTCCTTACTAATTCCACCTTTAAATCTCCATAGGTTGATCAAGTATATTACACTTGTTTTATATAAAAACTTTTTATACATGTGAGGGCAAACGAGCTTGCGACTCACCTGATGGAAAGTATCAACCGCCGCCCATGAACATTTGCAACACCTGGAGAATTGCAGGTGCGTTCACGGATAGACAGACACTCGTAATATATTCGTAAAGATCAACAGATAATAGGAACAAAGCAAACCGTAATATTCACTGAGTTGTTGTATAACGTGAAAAGTGTAGGCAACTGCATGGCACATTATCTGTGCTTACCGTTCTATTTACCATTCCAAGTACGTACTAATCAGCAGTTATGTCATCAGCACAACATGTTTACTATTATATTTCAACTTTATTGCTAACGGCATTCTCTTCCAGACAACCCGTGGTGTGATAGAAGATTGTGGCAGATGCAAAATTTTACAAACCTATCATATCATACATTTAAAATGTATGTTAAAAAATATTTTAAATATACTTGTTACACAAATTCATTAAACAAATATATACATTCGTTTAATGAATATGTTATAGCAGAGAAATAATTTCTATAATATAGGTAATATGCATTACTTCTCCTCAATTTTCCAAAATTATAGTGATTTTCTAATGCTGTAAAACATCTGTGCATAAATGACTTATTTTTGACAGTCTAGACTCTAGACGTTCAGGACTAACGATTTTCATCCTATGGTAGTGAGAGTAATACCACAGTATAAGTAATATGCAATACGACTTTGTGTTTTTGTCTCTGTCTTCCTCCTAGTTTTGATTTTATATGGCAGCTTTTATATGGCAGTAAATCTTAAGGTGGCTTTACCTTACATGAGTTACCAAAACCAAATTGTTTACTGATTTTTGATTAAAGTTTTTCCAGCTAAAGATTCGGGAGCCCGCCTTGAGTTTCATAGTACACGTGATATTTCACGGGTTATAAGAGATCGAACTGATCGAATCGAAATAAGGGGTGGCCGGTACCCAGTTAGGCTGTTGCTGTACGTAAACAATTTCTGTCTTACCCGATTAATCACCTCTTAAGCCGCCACCACACGTATAAAAATTACTGATGCAACGGAAGTGTCATAACGGAAGCAGAAACAGAAATAGAAGTCAAAAGTAAGTTTTAGCAGAAACATAAACGAAAACGGATGCGGAAGCGGAAGTGTAAATACTATGTAAAAAGTACAATTTATCTATACTAGTATATATTAATATTATAAAGCTGCAGTGTTTGTATGTTTGAACGCGCTAATCTCTGGAACTACTGGTCCGATTTGAATGATTCTTTCTGTGTTGGGTAGTCTATTTATCGAGGAAGGCTATGTTTTTTTTTTCAAAATTAGGGATCCGTAATAAAATTGCTATTTTGTAACACAAGGTGTAAAATCGAAAACCTATTTTT
>DWHP01009531.1:0-10170 GCA_018247895.1 Parnassius honrathi | reverse complement strand
CTACTAGGTGTGCCGAGTTTGGGCTCGTTTTGTTAGGTATGATGAGTTCTTACCTCCGGACTTGACGGAGTGACCTGTTGGTGTACTTTAGTAATCGCTATTGGAACTGGTCGCCGAGTACTACTAGATGTGCCGAGTTTGAGCCCGTTTTGTTAGGTATGATGAGTCTTCACCTCCGGACCCGACGGAGTGACCTGAAGGTGTACTTTAGTAATCGCTATTGGAACTAGTCGCCGAGTACTACTAGATGTACCGAGTTTGAGATCGTTTTGTTAGGTATAATGAGTCTTTACTGGGCCTGTAACTGTACTGCGCCTGGGCAACTCAGGGCCGTAACAACCTGCTCATATCTTAAAACTGACTTTACAAAAATATTGGTAATTTAAATGTAGTATGTTGCCCAGACTCCAGACCTCCTAAAGAGTTTTGATATTAGTGAGTATGTACTCAAAATATTATTACTATAATACCTAGTAGTGTTGCGAATAGGAGACCTCACGGAAAAGTTTTTCTTTGGAGGTAAATTGTCTACTTGCTTTGCGCATACTGTGTTCACGCTGCGCTCTCCGACTGCCAGTTGCGCTCCGCCCACTGCGGGACGCGCGGGTGAAAAACGAATTTGAAATCGTACTGAGACCTCGTCTTAAATACTTATGATTTTTGCTTGTTTTACAAACACAATCAAGTCTAATAACAACTGTAATTTGAAATTGAAGTGGATATTATCAATTTACAATATTTAATTTTTAAATAGTTATAAGCATTTATTGTACAACTTGTCACAGGTGTTGCCACAAACCATCATCTATTCTATATGTACAGCATGTACTTCGGAACTTTGATAGCGCGATTCAGGACGACAGCGCTACTACAAGTACATTTGTGCAATAGATAAAATAACATGAATAGGCACACTATAATAATATAAATTAACACAACGAAATTTTGTTATGCGACACTAATGATTTTGGTAAAGTCTACGCTAAGAAACAACTAACTAATATAGTCCTTAAGACTTTATTTTATTGGTTATTAATGGTTCATAGAAAGCTCTATGAAATCGTAGTTTTGTTGAACTGACCACTTTAAACCGTAATAGCAAAGCCTGGAATAAAAATTCTAAATTTAAATAAATTTTAAACGGGCATGTTGTTCCTTTTTCAAAATCTATTCTATTGTTTTGTTTTTTTTTTAATTTTTGCATAATTGCTATATTTAATACTACTGTACACTATGAAAACCCGTGTTATTTTTAGATACAAGTTCCAAAAAATGTCTGGTTTTTATAAATTGACTTTTACAAAGTCACGCCATCCAATAAATCCAACTTCGGCATTACAAGTAGTATAGGAACTCATAGAAAACGAACAATGATACAACAAAATATACTTTTTTATGTCAGAAACGTCGCTGTTGCGAATACGATAACTCACCAAATGTTCAATGTAATCGGTTAAATGGTATGAGACCACATACCGGACAAGCAAAGGAATATGCATTTTTATTTATGGAAGTAGCTTCTGCGACAACTCTCTAATTTTTTAAAGTGGAAACCTCCTAAATCTCGACTTGTTTAGGGGATACATAGTCGGCAAAGTGAATCTTTGGCGGCAGCTCGTGGCTTTAACGAGGTGGTTCTATCGTTACGCTATAAAGCCTGTCTAGGGATGCTTACGAACCCCTAAGTCGCCTCGAAGTTGTTGTTAACAATTTTCTCCCTACTATTTCATAAAAGATAAAAGTAAACATATGTATATGTAGTTACGCGGAATATACGTTCATTTTTTGAAATTGTTCTTTAAAAGTTCTACCCGTGATCCTATACACTGATTCCTCTCGTGATTTTTTGATGTCAAGATATGGTCACGAAGGTTACAGTTTTTTTCTTTTATTTTCGGAAATATATAAAAATCGCAAGGTGCGAGATCGAGGCTATAGGGTGGGTGACCCAGTAATTCACGTCTGACGTCGCCAAGTAGTCGATTGTTTGCCTGGCGGTGTGTGACCCTCGTCACGTTGTCGTGGTGAAGCAGGAACCTACTGCGAGATCGTTTTTTCCGAACTTTTCCCAAGACAAGTGGCAAACAATTGTTAATGTTACACTCTGCAGAAACTATTTTTAGTTCCTCTTTAACAATTGTTGCGTAATGACTTGTCCTTCCGAAGAACGAGGCCACCATCCTTTTTCCCTCGACCTCTTTTCACTTTAGTTAGCAACTCCTCGGAAGGAAACACCCAGACATCAGACTGTCTCTTAGTTTCAGGATCATAACAATAAATCCAGCTTTTGTCACCCGTAAGTACGTCGGACACGAAGCATTTGAGTCACCTCCGTTAAATCTTTGAACCATTTCACGACAACAATCAACACGACGGAGTTTTTGGGCCTCTGTCAAATTATGAGGTATCCACAGGACACAAAGCTTCCAGACCGCTAAATATTCATGAAAGATTTTGTGCACTTGATTCATACCAATGCCTAAGCTTGTCCGAATCTGCTGATAAGTCACTCTTTTGTCAGTCTCTATCGTACGCCGAACAACACTGATTTTATCTTCAGTCGTCACGTTGAAAACCGTCCCTCACGCAGATCATCGGTGAGATTAGTGTGACCACGATTAAACTCATTAAACCAGTTCTAAACAGTGACATGCGATGTGGCTTCATCGTGAAAGACTAATCGAAGTCTATAGTAACTTTCTTGTTGACTTAAATGACATCGAAATTCGTAAAAAATCTTTGAACAAAAATTTTCTCGCGTTAAATTCGTGCCAACATAGACAATTTTCAATTTGCCGCCAAATCGTAAACAAATGACAAATTAATAAAATACATACACAATAATATTGGTAAAGAGTTCATTTTCAAAATTTGAACTCATTTTTTTATTATATTGTGTACAAGGGGCCAATTCTAAAAACTTTCAGTGTCGCCCTCGTACAATACTTTATAAATGTTCTCAAAACTGATGTCCTTTAAATTCCGGATATATTCGTATACTGTAATCAAGCAATTCCTTAACGTAAATAAGTAAATATATGCAACAAAGGGAAATAAATAAGGAAAATTGCGCTCTGCCAGGTATGGCAACTGTGTTAATGGCAACGACACCTTTTGACGCAAACTATGGGGAGGCTTATGAGAGCGGTGGACTTTGATAGGTTGTAATGGATAATAAATGAAATGTCACTGACTTATATAAGTATGTCCTCCGTAAACCGCTCCATACACTTATTACAAAAATAGCATAAATTGTGTCACTAGGAGGTAGGTCTATTTTCCTACTTTTGGGACTTGAGTAGCACTATTATATCTATTAAAGCTGCCGAACATTTTTTTATATAGTATGAGGGTGACAAACGAGCACACAGTCCATCTAATGGTAAGTGGATGCTGTAGTCCATAGACATCTACATTTTTAACCTCGCTTAAGAATCAAAATGCAGATGCGTTGTCACCCTTGAGGGCTAAGATAGAATTCCTCGATTCCAGTAAAACGGGTCTCCGGCTTTCTACAATCACCATACGAAACACAGCAGCATTAAGCGATAAAATCCGCAAAAACTAGTTTCATTTAAAAGCGTTATGTATTTGACAGACAGATAAAGATGAATTAACTAACTATTTTTTACTTAAAATGTAGGTTGTATTCAACTTAGTTCACAAAAAGATGACGGTGCACCAATTTTGAGTTTGTTGCAGATATTCATGGCCCAGTAGTAGCCACGTACTATCAAGTAAGTGTAAGTTGTAAGCTTAAGTCTAAGTAAAACTATTTGCATTATTTTAACACTTTCACTATCCGGTTTTCCGACACAATAGTAAGGACATAGCAATGACCCATATGTAGTGCACGAGACATCGAAACGCTTAACTAGTAAAACGATTTACATAAAGTAAATTACAAATTCTCCCTCGTTACATTTTCAAAATAAAAATTAAGGATGCATGTTAAGCTGGGTCAAATACAAATTACCCCACCAGCGTGCCCTCATCAAAAGCCTTTCGGTCGCCAATGTGGCTCGGTTATAGCCTGTCTACAGCTTAGTCCTTACCGCAATACGACATTCGCTAATTTACTGCAAATTAATTCTTACGTGTATAACAATAAATTTTAAATTTGTTAAGCACTCTTAAATATTTTAATGAATTGTAGTGGAAACAAAGTGTTAAGGTTTAATTTACATGTTGTGAGGGGGACCACTACCCATGGATTGTTAGGCTGTTATCAACTACTACTTATTTATTTATTTAGTAGTTTATGTACATACACATTTTAATAGGAAAATGGTAAAAAGAATATGGATATGTTCAAAGGCACTGCTTATTCCATTTCTTACAACAGGCCTATTGAAGGATAATTGAAGGATGCACTTATATACTTATATTTACTTATATCGTTTTGCTGTTGGGTACCATTTCAGGTGTAAATATACAAAAACAAGCGACCAACGACAGTAAAGAAAGTGGCAGCCTCGTACCGTAATGTAGAGCTATATCCTTCTACATGGATTGACTGTCCAGTAAGTAACGCAGATAATCAATGAGTGCAGATAGTTCATAACCGTGCTTACACCAGTCGTAGGGCAGCCTATTACTTCAGTTTATAGGGAGTATAACTATTATTCAGGAGAGTATTTACTTCAGCATTCGTTTGAACGGCCTAATCTATCTACATGGAACACAAAAATTGCTTTTATTTACGTCCGTTATTCTATTTGAGACTATCCAACTAATTAGCCCTAAACTAGTTTTATAAGAAGGCCAATAATTCGAAGATGATTTTAGATCACAATGCATTAGGCACTATAAAAAAAAAGTAATAAATAACCAAAATTTCCTTTTTTTTTTCAACATAATGTAATTCTTTTTTTAGAGTGGTAGCACACGGGTATCCGCTAGGGGTGATGTAATTATTAAAAACATAAAAAAGTTAAAATCGATTATTTTTAATAAAATGTGAGAAGTGAAACTCTGTCGTACTTAAATCAACATAATAAAATCTGTTATAGGATTCCTTTTCTATCTGTGTAGATAACCACACTTTTTTCTATTTCCGGCGACAGATAGCTTTGCGTGCACTGCTATATTCTGGTCTGAAAGGTAAATGGAACAGTATAATTACAGGCTTATAATAATTCCTTATTATTTACGCGTATACTACTAGCCTTCATGAACTATGATACCGGAACGTCAAACATCTCAGTCCCATCTGTAACCATCATCATCATTACAGCCTTTCACAAGTCCACTGCTGAACGTAGGCCTCTGTCAAGGAACGCCACAAAGCACAGTCCTGAGCCACCTACATCCACCGACTTTCTGCATGTTTTACCAGGTCTTCACTCCATCTAGTGAGGGGTTGCCCTACATTCCTTCTTACGTGGTACGAGCCATGCTCCAGCTATATTGTGGTTGTAGCACGAATGGGTCGGCTTGATCGGGGTAGGACCACGCCATGACAGAATTCCAGCGTAAAATAGCAGCTTATTGGTGCTGTGTTTCGTATGATGAATGTAGAGAACCGGAGACCCATTTTACTGGAAACGAGGCATTCCATCTCAGTCCTCAGGCCTGGCAATGCATCTGCATTTTGATTTTTAACTGAAGATAAGTGTAGATATCTATGAACTACAACATCCACTTAACATCAGGTGGACTGTGTGCTCGTTTGTCAACCTTATACTATAAAAAAAGCTATACCTACCGGTACGAGGCTGCCACTCGAGAATCTTTTCTTTTCTATCGGTTGTCGGTTTTTCGAGCTATATTGCGGGCCCAATGCCACTTCAGCTTACTAATCCCTGACCATGGGTGCTGTAAATTGCCCGAAACATTGGGTACTAAAGGAGTTAAAATTAAATGCGATAAAATCCGTAAAATAAGTTTTATTCGCTAATAACAGTCTGAAAGGCATTTTATAGTGCACAGAAGTAGCCACACATTTGGTACAAGCTTTGTGTGAAGTTGACTGCCGGTGTCTGCAGCAGCTACCGCCAGCAGATGGATTGTTACTGCGTTTGTCATATCACTATTATAAAGAAATACCACTAGAGTGATTTTATATATTTTAAAGAACTTTACTTACGCGTTTTACATGTTCTATGCTCTACATCGGCTCACACCCGTCGTCGTTATACCGATCATGGTTGTTTAATGTTTGTAATCCTATTTTCTTCACGCCAGGAGTACACAGAGCGTAATCTGAAGTGACAAAGATGATTAAACGAGCTTCATAAGTTTAGTAAAACCTTGCATTTAATGCTCCTTAACCGTTACCTGTGTTAATAAAACATCAGAAGGGTGAAGATTGCGGTGAAAACTTAAATTATTCTATCGCTCGGCTGATTATAACCATTTTGATTAAGATCTCAATTATTAGTTAAATTAAGTTAAGTTTAGGATAAAATTATTAGTTACTACACCGTACCGCTACCTACAGCGTATTAAAATTCACACTGAAAGTAGGCCTCTCCCGTAAATTGACTCGTAGGGAGGAAGTTTGCCATAGCTGCCACGCTTGACAAGCGGGTAGGCAACTGCAGTTTATTTTTATTTTTATTCGTTTTTAGTAAGACCCTGCTACTCATCTCCTGATTTGTTTACTTCTGTAGCCTCTTACGACTACTCCCACGGAATGATAAGGGACAGTGAACATTATTTCACCGCCATTACACGGGAAATTATTAGTTACATAACTTCTTAATACATATAATTAATAAAGTTATACGAAGCACTCCACCTCAGTCCACAGGGGTGATAACGCATTTATAGCCTTCTCCGTTTAAAGTTGGCTGCAGGTAACTGCACTTACTACGAGATGGACTGTAAGTCCGTTTGTCATTTCATTATTATATAATAATTATAACAGTTAAAAAAACTAAGAGTAAAATTATCAAACAATCCTACAATCCTGTTTCTTCGTCCCGTAAAAAAAATGCAGGCACTGCGGTTTGACGACAGACATAGGTAGATAGATAGACATAGACCCTGACGGACTCCTTTGCAAAACAGGTGTACTAACACCTACTTTTAATTTTAGGTAATTTATAAAATAACATAATATATAACATAAGCTTTCGCGTTTGTTACCCAGCAGTTACGTAGGGACCAAGTTTCTACTCCCGACGTGTGAACTTTGCTGTTGAACAGCATGGGAGTCACGGGAAGGATTTAGGTTTAGGTGTATGACGCCTTACGTTACAGTAAGCGTTATTCTTGAGCTTGGATTTAATGTTGAATTTAATGAAGTTAGAATGTTTATCTTTATTTCAACAGCCTCGCGAAACATCCTTGGAAGGAAAATATGTTCTTTTGCGAGCATCGGTGGTTTATCAAATCTGATTCAATGGTTGGGAAATCTGCAGTATGCCAACATGTTCAGGGTCATCCTATCTGTGAGCATGGGTGCTGTAAAGCACCCGAAACGTCTAGAATCAGAAAGTTAAAATCAAACGCCATAAAATCGTAAATCATAGAATTCATTTCATTTAACGATATATTAACTCACTTTATTAGGCGGTATACAGGATGTGAATAAATGTTACTTGCTAATATTAAGCAGAACACCTTCGTCTTGGTTGGCTGCGGTCGTTAATTGCCGAGCACGCACAAAAGCGCTTCTGTTTAGTAATGCAGTCTCTGCAAAATATGAAACTTACAGTACTTAATGAACGCTGAAGCCACGGCTAAGTTATTGGTCTACGACTACAAAAGCAATTTTGAAATAAAACTTATTTAGTTGCAACATGTGGGTAACTCAGATGCATTTTTTAGTTTCTGCATTCATAGACAGCGACTGGCCATAGTAGTTTATGAATATATGAGCTATACCGGCATAATATACGATTTTCAGACACAGTTAATTATAAAAAAGGTATTAATAGTTACATTGCAACCTTACTACTTACTACTTAGCGGTTACTTATTACTACTTAATGCTTAATATTTACTTATTACTTAGCGGTCAGCCGCCGTAGAGTCTAGAATCACCTGAAGATGCCTCGTGTAGAGGAGAAACACGTGAAACACGTGTTGTATTGTCGTCGATGGTGTGTCTTTCCTGGATTAATGGTGTTGGGAGTAGTGGTGCTGGGATTAGTGGTGACGGGATTAGTGCACGCAATTGAGGGAGGGCGGGAGGTGCTCTTCAATGCAGGTAAGACACATCATCAGCGAATTAAATATTAATATCTGTATTACACAATTATGCAAATTGAGAAGGCACAGTTGTGAAATTAAAAAAAAAAAACACAATACAAACAAACAACAAAAAACTAATTGAAAGTATTCGCTAATAAAATAAAATGTTGACGGGATTAATGGTGACGGGGCAAGTGACTCTCTTGTGGTGTTCTTCTAACTAGGCAAGACATCAAAATAAATTTTGTTTTATAACGGGGATCTTATTTTTTAATATTAATTTTCAATCTCAAAATGACATCAAAATAATTTCAAACATTGAATCATCAAAGACTTTTTGAAGAAAAAAAGCCTTTGAATTTAAATAAATGATTATTTATTACGCGAAAATAACAATAAAAATGTCTAGTAACACATTATGCTAAGCGTGTTAATTTTAGACGAGACTTATTGCAATGCAAATTTTATAATATACAATTTAAAATATAAATTTCCGAATGTCACGCCACAACAAAGGCATCAAATAAATTAAATTAATATCAGTAAGTCTTTCACTTAAATCACTTGTATTTAAAGCAAGTTTTTCTTGAAATTAAATACATGTCAAGATATACATTTAATATCCTTATAAATGTGCCAAATATTTTTACTACCTTAATGATCATTTGCAAGTCAACCATGTAATTTTTGTAGGTTTATTGTTAAGAAACCTTTCAAGGCACGTTCTGTTGATTAATAATAAAACGTGTTTACGTAATGCTACTGTAAAAACCGTTAATGTATTTAAGTTCCAAATCTTGTTTATTAGGAAATATTGGCTTTAGTTGTAGTCAAAGCTAACACCTCTGAGATATACGCAAATCTTTTGTTACTTGGATACATCCACATGTTACGTATATATATATAACAATTTACTAGAAAATCAATCGTGACGCCATTTTCACACGAGGCGGCGGGCCCGACAATTTATTGGTCTATTTGACTCAACCTTTGATACGATAGACGAATAAATCTTGAACCTACGGCGGCTCTTCCTTATGATCATGCAAATTTAGTTATTGGTCCACTATTGGGCCTAACGCGAGGATAAACACACAAGTTGTTTTACACTACGCTTTATAATGTATCATAAATCTTTTTGAACTATGCGTCATATTTTCGGAATTTCTTTGTGTTCTGATGTTGGTTTAAGATGGGTAATATTTTTGAATGTGTGATTGTAATTGTTTCTGAATATTTTTAGACTCTGAGTAATGCCTACATTTATCCATTTACAGTTTATTACTCCTTTGTATTAGTCAGTGTTTACTTAATAAATTTTATTAAATACATTGGGCTTCTCTTTAGTTACGTACTTACATTAAGTCATAACATATCAATTAGGGTTTTAAGCTATTAATCGATAGTATTCGTGGTGTATGTTTCGATTAAGCCCGTTGTTCTTCACAATCATATTTTTACTTAGTACTACTTTTTACTCTATCTCCACCTGTGAACAATGAGCTTTTATTTATTAAAGACTTGTTCCTTATATAGTGACAAGCGTAATAAAACGGTCGCATAAGTTGGTACTTCGCCAGTACTGGACTACGTCGTCTGAAATAGCTGCCGTGTGTGTAGGACAAGTGACGAGTACAACAGGCCCTTTTAGGCATTCAATCATTTTTCCTTTAATCGAGAATAGATAAAGGTGTTTAAGCCACGCATCCATTTACAATCCAGTTTCATACTGATTTCTAATATTTACGCGAACTCTACACATTTAAATAATACTAGTTTTTACGGATTTTATTGCGTATATTTAACTTTTTAAATACCCGACGTTTTGAGCACTTTACAGCACCCATGGTCACGGAGGGGACTGAGATGTTCAACGTCCAGATGTCATAGTTAACCGCGGTTGCCATAGATTAAAATTTAACTTTTGTTCCGGTCTACACAGTATAAACTTTGGTATCTTGAAGTCTTGCAGTTGTATGCTTGGGTTGGGATTTAATTTTATTTATTATAGGATCCCAAGCAGATGGT
>DWHP01009530.1:0-10171 GCA_018247895.1 Parnassius honrathi | reverse complement strand
ATATTACAAATATGAAATACACAAGTAAAAGTACACGCGTGTGTGTGTGCGCGTGCGCGTGCGTGTGTGTGTGTGTGTATGTATATAATGATTTTGACATACATTGATGTAATATAATATACATAGATATCGTACGCACATTATAATAATGTGTGTACGATACGTTGTATATATGCGGTGCCTATTTTGTGATGAGTTTTTCCGTATCTTCGTATGATAGAGATTTTAACCAAATTAATATTTTGAATTTTAATTCATGTTTGTCCATTTTGTATATATTTAACGACACATTAATCTTATTGTATAAACGACAACTAATTCAATTAGGTATATTGACGTCCTGCTAAAGCTGTTCTACATAAAAGTATTGAACACATAGGGAAACTTACACGTCGCTTAAGGGTGTTAGAGTCTAAAGGAAGTTGTGAATGTTTTCGAAGTATTGTGCGAAGAACAAACAATTGCCTCACTGTTAGAACGTTACACTCTTTGTAGAGGTCAACAGTAGGGTGCATCCTATGTTTGTTTATCATGACCTTGAGCACTCCTCTTCGTGCCCTCTCGAGCACCCCAGCCGGCACCAATGAAATTTCTTAATTTCAATTTTATGTGCTGATTTACCACGTGCTCGGCAGTGAAGGAAAATATCGCGAGAAACCTGCATGTGTGAAAAAGAATATTACGAAGATAAGTGATATTCGCCAACACCCATTGGGGTAGCACAGCGGACATTTCCTTGTCCTAAAAGTCCTCTTAGAAATGAGAGGAGGCCTGCGCCTAACAGTGGGATGTATATAGGCTGTAACTTTAACTTTTTTATAGTATATGGATATTTTGTATTTAAGTTAAAATTATCGACATTCTGTTAACATCACCAGTCGAATCTTAGGGTTTTTATTTATGAAATAAAATAAAAACATTTGTTTGTGGGACATTTTTAGTTGAGATAATGCGTAGGCGAGAAATAAACATATTGTTTTACATACTGTGAACTATAAGTTGTGTTAAGTTGTATTGAAATTATTAAAAAAATAGTGTAAGTGAAGTGTGAAATAACTGCAGTTACAAAAACTTAAGCCTTGTTATGTTACAAATGTGCAAAGATGTTCCTTTAGATGTTTTGGTCCTTCAATCATGATTGAACGACGACGCATTCTACGTTAGATAAGTCTATGTAGGGAATACTATACTTTTTATAGCAGTTATTATAGAGGTTAAACTTAAGTTAAATAGGCGTGGGAAAGCTAGTAGGAAACACAAATTAAGTAATCCTTTAAACATAATAATTGTTTAGAACGATTCACCACGACCAAGCGCAGGTGATTTCTGGGTTTCATTTAAATACACATAAATATTTCATCGAACAGGGCACGGTAATTGATTTTAATACAACCATGCGCGTTAACAGAAATTTCAAATCAATATACTTTTAGGTAACTTCAGAAAAAGCAGCGGTTCACAATTCGACTGTATATTCTGTAAATTGATTTTAATGGTTTTATTTATTAAATAGGATTTACTCCAATGGTGCTCCCATATAATTTTGGAGAGAACATTCCACACATAATGCTGGCAACATAGTTGTGATATTCCTTTGTCCGTTCTAAAGTGTAAAAAATTTAACTTTTAATGAAAAGTTAAAGTCGTTGAGGAATTAAAAATTGTTAAAATTATTTTTGCACATAACGGACTTTGTCGTCAGGGCTTCAATTATTCTGAAGCAGTTACATAAAAATTTTTTTTTCAATTCTTTAAAATCGGCATTTACTCATCATCAAGTCATTTTTTAAATAAATTCATTTATAAACCACTCATTTATTTGGGCTATCCACGCTACAGCGTGTTATGGCAGCAACACAAATCGATCAGCTCGACCTGGATTAATCGCGCTCACACTGCATTAATACTCGACTTAGGAGCCGACTAAGAAAGTAAACACCACACTGCACTTTTCTTACACGGTTGCGTTATGTTATGGTTGTCAAAAAGGGTCGACTCGACCGGGGTAAGACCACGCTCTCACAGGATACTAGCGTAGAATAGCAGCTCAATGCTGCTATGTTTCGTATGGTGAGTGTAGAGAACCGCAGACTCTTTTTACTCGTAGCGCGGTTTTCTATCTTGGTCTTTAGGGATCAAAACGGATCTGCATTTTAATACTTACCCCCTTATGCATAAAATTTTTTAAACAATTGATTAGTTAAATAATGTTTTGTCTCATTCTGACATTTGACACTTGTTGCTAAAAAGTGGCAAAATACTATTTAACTAATCAAGTGCTAAAAATGTTTATTAATAAGTTAGTTAATTGAGGATAGATGTTGGTAGATGTTTAGGGGCTGAAGCATACTCACTGCATTGCGTTGTTCAAATGCTGAATTCAGTTAGTATTTGAGTCAAACGTGTAATACAGTAGCCAGGTGCAATAACTAAGCCCTTTCATATTTTGAATTTGACGTGAACGAAGATGGAGCGAGCTCACAATAATCCAGTCACTGTGTCCATTCCGGTTACCTAGCAACTATTTATGAAGCTTATCCTGAGTCAACTAGTGATTCATTACCGACTGAGACGTTAATTAATAGTGACTAACCGCCAACACTTGAGAGATGATCTACAGCGTAATTAGTTAGGATATACGAGTAGGCTGAAAAAAACCTTGTTATGACCTTGATATTTTGCTATTCTGATAGGTTGAAGAATTGTTAGAAGTAAGAATATAGTGTGATATGATACGTGTATGCGACCGGGTAGTGACGGTGTATAAATATCTATTACCCCCGAAACAAAGATGCGGCTTCCTAACAACAAACATACAAATATATAAAACTGAAGTCGTCAACCCGTCACTAAAGCGTGGCAGCGGTGGTAAAATATCCCCTTTATGAGCAATCTATTGGGGGGGGGGGAATCTGTGGTCAGCAGTGGACTTTGATAGGCTGTACTGATAGCAATGTACGGCAAAATTGTCAAAAATAATAGAGTACTTGTATTTATCGGCATAATATGTACGTTATAGAGCGAAGTTCATTTTATCCACTCTCGCTCACACTACACCCTTCTCAAGTATCGTGTTTTCTTTTAAACTGGAAAAACTCGTGATTCGGGGTAATGTTTGTTGTGCCGGGGGGGGGGGGGTTACCCAATTACCCGGGAGTGTGGAGAGTGTGAGTGAATAAAATGTAACTTGGCTCTATAACATACATATAAAGTTACAACTTATATACCTACGTGTCCTACGGTTGGGCACAGGCCTCCTCTCACTTCTGAGAGGGTTTTAGGGCCAAGAAAGTGTTCGCCGTGCTGCCCCAATGCCTGTTGGCTGGCTTCACACGCCTTCTAAATAATTTTCTTTACACTTTTCATTTTTCATTGCATGCAGATTTCATCGACGAGCACGTTGTAAATCAGTAATTAGCAATTTCATTAGTGCCGGCGGGAATCGAACCCGGGTTGCTCGACTACTGTGAAATTTACAAGGAGCGCTAAGTCACTGAGGTACCACGACTTAACGTACATATTATACCAATAGATAAATGTAGTCCGTTAATTATATTTCGATGATTGGCCGAATTAATAAAATTTTCGAAATAGCATAGCAACGTGAAATGAGAGTTTAGAAATAAATTAACCTCTTAAAGAACATGTTATATCCTTTTCTTTAGTCACATACATCTGTAGTTTAGGAATTTTATTTTTCATTAAGAATTAACAATTATTCGCTTACTGAGAAACTAAATGCAACAAAATATACTTATATTGAGCGTATAGTTGAATATTATATATAATAAGATATTATTTGGGATTCCAGATCCGAAGACCAAAATATCGGGAAAAAATTTTTAAATGTCGGGATTTTGGGTTTATTGCCGGGAGAAATAATTATTAAAAAAAATGTTAAATAGGAAGTTTATATCTTAAATAAATAGGCTTCAAAAAGACTCAACATTGTTGACACAACAAATTTAAGTACACTTCATTTTTAGGAGGCCCATGTTTTTGGTATTGGACTTAACAGAGTTCACCAATTTGCATTTCAATTCTAACACAGGTCTTATTAAATCAAAGGCAGCTGTGATGTGACGACAAGCTGTTTATGTGTTTCGAGTTTTGTCGGGAGTCTGGAGATTTAAAATGTCAGGAGAATCCGGACGAATTTCGACCATCCGGTAAGCCTAGATATAATGTAGGAAGAAAGTAGTCTTTGAATCTTACAACATTTAAAAAATTATTATTAGCACCAACCGGCTAGATGTGTATGTTGGCGGCAAAGTGGGAAATTTTTAAGAAAAAATCGATAAATGGTAAAAAATATTCATTGTGCGGAATCCATGCGATATCGCTTTTGTGTGTATAAGAGGTTGATAACAAATTTATCAAGTATCAAATCGTACCTACACACTTTTCGTGTATCGTGTAGATTTTCTTTAAAACTGAAAAAAACCTCCACGGGAGCGGGAGAGAAAGTGGTTAAAATTTTACTGTGGTCTATAAAGTTTACATATATCAATAGATAAAAGTACTACATTAGTTTTGCCAATTGTTTAGCTAAAATGATTGAACTAACATCGCTCATAAAAGCGTCCACTGCCGCTTTCTCTCGGTTATCATCGGTCGGCTAGGCTTTAGTAGTCTTTCGCACGCCGAACCAAGTGTTGAATTATCATAATTTTACATTATCTCTTGAACTATGCATCCAAATAACACGTTGTAAAGAGCAAAGTTTATTTTCATGAAATTATCTTGATGATGAAGTAACTTTCATTCGCAAGGATTAATATGCCGTACCTAATAATAACGCTCATAAATCACTTTTTAATTTTCAATCATTTTTGTCACAAAATACCTTATTGTGGCTTATGTATAAGAAATAAGTATATGGTACTCTGTTTAGGTGGAGTAAAGATCTATATTTTCTTGAACATTTTATTATCGTATTACTAAATATTACGCCAGCGCGCGCGCCTTATATAATGCTAAATAACCTATACTATTCGTCGAGAATCTGGCTATAATATACAAAAATAATTTTTCAAATCGGACTGGTATTTCAAAAGATAAACGTGTTTAAACAATAAAAAACATATTAATACAAAAAACTCTTCCGCTTTATTATATTAGTATATATATAAACAAATATTTAAATAATCATTATTACAGACCTTTGCAAATTCATTACCAATTCGTTTCCTAAGGCATGCCACAAAATACACCCGAGCCAGCCACATATATGGACTTTCGGCATGTCAAGAGTGAATAGATTTTTGTTACGCTTGGATAGTAAGATTTACCATATAGGGCTTCACCACCATATACCACTAGTTGGGGTTGTAATCAAGAACTGACTAAGTAAAAAAATACAAGTAGTATTTACGCTTTATGCTTTTCAATATTTATACAATATGTTGTAACAAAATATCTCAGACATTTCGTTTTCATGATTTAGACCAATAAAGAAATGCAGATGGAACGCTGCGTACTTTGTCAAGTGACACTAAAACCAAGCGAAAACCATACTCAACTTATAATTGAAACACACATATGCATCTAAAATCACTGGCCACCAACAACAAGGTTTTATTTAGGTGCATGTGTGCACTGAAAAAATTCTGCCTGGTAAAGAAAAAATAATGTGTGTTAGAGTCCATGTCCAGTGCCTTTCTTTATTGGTCTGCATTAATATATCCTCCGTCTATCTTTTTATTGCTTTGAGTTAGTTCAATATTTCTAGGATAAAATGTATAGGTCAATACGAAAAATTACAATATTTTTGATTAAAAAAATAGTTCAGTTGTCGTCTATAGATACAAACAACTGCATTCAGTTATAGATTGAAGTCGGTTTATACATATTTTTTAACTATCCACCATAATTAAATTTAAGTTTTACAGTAATTAAAGAGCCGTGGTAGCTCAAAAGCTAAAAGCTCGCGGTAAATTTCACAGTACGCGAGCAATCCGGGTTCGAGCCCCGCCAGCATCAATGAAATTATTAATTTAATTTTAAGTGCTATTTTACCACGTGCTCGTCGGTGAAGGAAAACATTGTGAGAAAAACTGCATGTCTGAGGAATAAGAAAAAAATATTACGAAGACGGGTGATGTTCGCCAATACGCACCTGGCAGCGCGTCGTACATTTCTTTGCCCTAAAACCCTCTCAAATGAGAAGAGTCCTATGCCCAGCAGTGGGGCGTATATAGGTTATAACTTTACTGTTTACTTTTTTTGAGTTCATTAGTCTACTACCAATTACGTTACAGCCAATTGCTTTCTTAAATTCAGATGTTGAGGCAAAAGTTTTACTAAATAAATCCAATGCCCAAATAATATGGTGATTAAAATCTTAATACATTGATGGATCATTTAGAAGTGTGAAATAATTAACTACAAAATAAAATGAACACGGCATATACTAGAAAGAAGTGACAATGTGTTGGTGGATAAAAGTGAGCGTTCCATTGATGTACAATCTGGGTGCCCGCCTTGGTGAAGGAACTGTGGACCTATTCTACCGTCTCTTCCACTGTCTCACAGATGTTGTTGCGGGTGAGTAAGAAAATGGCATGACTCGTCGATTATAAAATTTTTCTACTGTATTCTGAATCCAAGTTCTCGCAGATTCCTTATTTATGTATATAATATACGGTAACTTAATCTAGTATAATTCCCGACCAGCTATGCGATTGTGTATCTGATCTGATGAGGGTAAGTAATACGTGTTAGAGCCACGCTGCAGCTATATTATAGTTGTAGCAAGAATGGGTCGGCTCGACCGGGGAAGGACCACGCTTTCACGGAACACCATCGTAAAACAGAAGCGCAATGTAACGATTTCCTAAATTTACGCTAATATTCGACATAAAACGAATCTTTGAGTTTTCGGGTGATTTACAGCATTAGTGATTGAAAACGTTGGGAATTAAATATTTAAAATTAAACGCGAAAAAATACGTAAATTTAATTTCTTTCAATAAGTATGTTTAACACACTTATTGTAATAAAATATTCATTCTGCTCTTTAAAAGCCATAAAAGTCAACTCATATATGACATGGTGTTGCTGAGTCCATCGGTGAGTGCGTTGCGTAGACTGTTATCTGTGTGTGAAACATATGATGCTGAACATGGGCTCATCTATAACACCAAGAAAAGTGAGTTGTTGGTGCTTCGTGTTAACAGTAAGAAACTCTTGACTGTGCCGTCAGTAAAACTCCTCGGTGTGCAATTAAGTAGAGTTCGTCAGTTTAAATATTTGGGACATATTGTTAACCTATATTAGAACGACAACAATGATATATATATATATAGAGAGAGAGAGCGACGCGCATCGGCGGTTCGATGCAATATGCTTGCCCGCAGGTTTGCTAAGTGTACAAATGACATAAAATTAACCCTCTTCAAGGCGTACTGTCTAACATTTTACACCTGTAGCTTGTGGTGTGACTACACGCAGAGGACTTACAATGCGCCTCGAATTCAGTGTAATAATGCCTTCAGGATGCTAATGGGCCTTCCTAGACACTGTAGTGCTTCAAGCATGTTTGCTGAAACAGGTGTTGATGATTTTTATGGCATCTTAAGAAAGCGAACTGCATCAATGTTATATAGACTACGGAAGAGCTCAAATGGTATCCTGAGGATATTTCAAGATAGGCTTGAGATCCCATTCAGAGGGATTGGATCCTAACTCATGTGGGAGGGACATTCAAGTTTCTAAAGTGATTGCTCTCTTTCCATAGATATAATTTATTTTATTCTTATTTTATTATTGTATTTTTTTTACTAACGTAGTTTATGTAAAATACTAACAAAAATGTGTATGGATATGGATTATTATAATGTGGACTAATTTCAAAGAGACGGTCAGCAGAATTTTGAAATTTAGTAATTGAATTATTAATATATTCAGACATAGATTCATTAAAAATTGTAGAACCTAAAAGGTAAAGGGAATTACTGTTAACTGTTTTAATATTTGGTGCCAAAATATAAAATTTTTCATTTACGTCATTTAAACTTGAGTTGCAGTTTTTTTTTATAAAATGGTTGCATTTGGTAAAGTTAAGCTCCAAACTAATGGCTTCAAATGTATTTTTGATTAAAAAAGGACTGAAATCACAGTATCCATATCACCTCCTAAGGTTCCGTCATCCAAATACCAAACATTGAATTAAGAATTTAAATTTTTGATTATTGGATTTATAGCCAACTAAAAATTGCTGGTCCAAGGGGATCACCTTGTTGACAACCTACTTCCGAGGATAGTTAGTTCCGAGTATATAATAATTTTGTTGTGTCAGCGTAACCGAGAAGAAGATAATTGTATATTTCCGGTATATGTTGTTTTATTTCCGTCAGCAGGGTATCCCTATTTACCGAATTGAAAGCATTATTGACATCAATTTAAAGCAACAGGTCAGGATGTCCGTGAGTTAGGAAAGAGCGTAGGGCATGTCTAACACCCTTCTTTTACACCGAAGCCTAAATGTACAGGTTCAAACTCCGAATTTAATTTTGGTAAAATATGTCGAACAGCAATTTTTGAGGCCAGGCGTCGTAGTGTCGATCCAACAGCAATTAGTCTCATCCTTCCGTCGTTTTTGGAGAGAGCAATGAAGTTCGCACCGAAAAGAATGGGAACAATTTCTGGATTGACATTACCGGAATATAGAAAGTTCATTAATTTAGTGATCGAATTTACAAGTTGCTCATCTGCACCACCCATAGAATGCGATGTTAAGTCTTTCAAATGTTGGGGTGAGATTTTAGTCAAACCTGCCGAACCTGGTTTAAAAGATAAAATGGCATACGTAACATCTTTGTTTTGAATTTAAGGCATGCTTGCCTTGCTGTTGGCTGGTCGAGAAAATATGAGTTTACTGGAGCTGGAGGATGTTTTGTCCGTAATGCCTGAAGGGTGTCAGGAGTATATGGTAATAGCAAGTCGTTGGAGAACAAAAGGCGAGCGGCACCTTTGAAATCTCCGTCACAGATTTTGTTTTCGATGAGTTTATTGTGATTACAAGGGGCATCATGTTTGATTAGAGGTGCGGGAGAAGGTGTGGAGCTGACAGCACGTTTATTTTTAATCTTTTGTTTCAAGGATAAATTTGGTTTATCAGTTTATGGTATATGTTTTGTGTTGTATGAAAATAAAAATAGGTTCTGCCAGTCTTGAGTACAATTACTTATGTAACATTTGCGGATTAATTGTGATAAATGTGTAGCAACGGTTATTCGAGCTCCTCGAGAGATTCTTTTACCTGTCGGTATACTATTTTACAAATGGCTAAGATATGTGTGGAAAGGAGTTGGAAAGTTGGCTACAAAAGGAGGCGCACTCGGAATAATAGGGTGGATGTCTAAAGGTGAACTGTTTTGGCTAATACATTTCCTGTGTGTTTTTGTAGTGTGTATGTTGAGGCCTTTTAAAGATTTGAATGACTTGTTGCACTGTGTACATGTATGGGTCGCGTTCGACGTACCATCACAAGATTGGGTCACGGACTGCATTCACAACAGTTAAATACAATCACAAATAAGAATAACTTAAAATAAATTAAAAAAAAACATAATAAAGTCACTTAAAAATTACACTGAAAATATAAAAAAAGTCTACGTCAAAATATGACGGCTCCTTGTTTTGGTAACAAAACGCATGCGTCGTTACGTAGGTGCGTCATAGGTCGGTCCCGCAATTGGACGCTGCAGTGGAAGAGATCCAGGGACGTATGGCGTCGCTAGGACAAACGATGGCGGCCTTCTCAACCGTGTCTTGAAGTTATCACACGCGTACTAGAAGTTTTCAAAGACTGAACAGGCACTATGGTGGGAGCAACAACAAAATCCCCATGCGCACATATGAAAAATATCCCGACAAACTCTTATATGCAGATCTGAGCAGTCAGGAGATTAAACTGGCTTAAAATAAATATTATAAGTGACCCGAGCCTGCTTGTCCCTTTTGTTTTTATATAAACTATAGCCTTGTTTGCGGAGATAGCTTTGCGATACGAAAGCTCTTCATCAGTGAATCAAATATATATATCAGAAATCCTTTGTTGCGAATTGTTTCGTTACATTAGGCATATGTCACCATCTTGAAATATTTTTGTCTCGTAGTTACTTTCATATATTACATACACTGTTATACTATTTAAATCTATGACAAC
>DWHP01009529.1:0-10171 GCA_018247895.1 Parnassius honrathi | reverse complement strand
AAATCACCGCTAATTTAGAACAATGTAAATCGTTTAATTTATAACAATGTAATGAAATGCTTTCCTATTTATGACTGGTATAGATATATAATATAGAAGGAAGAGCGGGGACTCCTGACACAAGTTTTCTTTTAAACTTACTAGGAGGACCCATCTGCTATATTGTTTATGTACGTAATTTTAAAGAAATAAAGCATTTATTATTATTATTATTGTACAAAAATATTAAAATAAAATGAAACATAAATTGTTTACGTAAATACAGACACTGCCAAACATAACAATAGTCTGTGTTGAAACATTCGCAAATAGTAGAGATTGTCGCCCTTAGAATAAAATATATACATAGATATTATGTAAAAAATTTTGGCGTTTGTCGCCTTTAAAATATTACCAACAAATAATTACTGACAGGTTAACTAAATAAACTGTGAATTTTGTGTGATTTCAAATGTTCCTTGTTCAATAGTCCGTGTAGTATCAAGGTAAAATTTTATTTTTATCAGAGGCTGCTCACTGTTACACTGTAGTGTTGCTGTTGATTTGCATAGTTTGGTGTTATAACGTCCGTCACGTTGCACCAATGTGTAATTGTGGCGGGGACGTGTTGCGTTGGTGAGTTACGCTGTCTTATTACCGATAACGATTAATTGCGTAAAAGCGAAAAAGCAAGTTGAATATCCGCTCTCACACTTTTTACTATTTTTGACAATTAACCTTATCCTGATGTATTCCCATATTATAAATAGGAGCTCCTGTTGTATTTGCGGACGTAGGAAGTGGGATCTTCCGCTTAATTTCTAACAAACTTAAAATTTTATGAACTACGGTTGAATTTGGTATAAATCTGTAGCACTTTAGGGTGGAACTGGTATAGTATCTACGTATTCAAAAGTAGTGTATGTACACACAAGTAGAAAAAAAACTTGAGGAGCTTTTAAAAACTCAATAACTTATTTTTTGTTTTCGAACCGGGGACCCCATGATCCGCAGTGGCACTTACGACCTAGAATAACAAGGCAGTCGTATATAATATAAGATAATTTTATGTCTAAGTACATTCGAGAATAAACAGATTTGAATATTATAGCACTTTCAAGCGCAGCGATATCAAACTCTTAACCTGTCAAGGTGTAGAAGTTTCGAAGTCCAACAGATTTCAAAGTTATACTCAGTCCAACTGTATCGCCACGTCTCGAGCCTGGAGTAACAGATTTTAGGGAGCCACTATTCGCATTGCACGAACCACTTTCAAATTCAATTAATCATAGTTCGGATTAGTTCCCCTTTGACGACCTGCGGCTAGACGTGACTGTCTTGCTTGATAGTATTCCAATATCAATTTTAATATTAATCTCTAAGTGTTATTTTAACGCTTCATCTCTTTTGGGTTTTGCGTTTAAATAAGAGAACTACGTGCATTACATATGTACTGCATTCTAAATGGTGTATATAGAGACTTCAATATCAAGGATTTAATTTTAGAGTCAAATTACGTAACTATTTCAATACTTACAATATTATTTATAAAATGAAATGACAGTATTGCATGGCGTTATTGCAAACAAACGGTACAGTACAATGACAGTACTGTATACTGTCATCATGCGGTATACTGTATATTACCGTCATTGGAAAATTATACATTACCGTTATTGTGCTCTTTTTGACCGAGTTTTAAAAACGAGAAGGTTCTAAATAAGCCACTTATGTTTTTTTTATTTATGTTCATCGATTTCTCGGAAGTATGTAGCTGATTGATTTTCTTCTTCGTTAGTTGAATAAGTTATATTGGAGGGTATTTTTAAGAAAAATGTAACCCCTGAAGGTGATAAAAGAAGGCGATAACGTTTTCATGGACTCTTTAAAAGATATTCTAGTTAAACTTGTGATATTAGTTCAATCAAAGAGTAAAAAAATAAACTGTAAAAACGACTACAATTAAAAAGAAAAAAAATAATTTCTACGTAATAGCGTCCGAAATCAGAGCTTCTGTAATTCGAATAATGCTTCTTCAACCAATTTTGAGACTTTATTTTTGTTTTAGAATTTAGTTTTTCAAATAAGAATCAATCAGAAATCAAATATCAAAAATATATTATAGTTTTATTTTTGCGAATTTTATTAATACGAGAATACTGTGACTATTATTAATTATCCAAAGTAAAATTTGTTTTAAACTCGATTGTAAGCTATAAGATAAAACAGAATATGGTAGGCAGTTATATAATGTACAGCTCATTCTGGTCAGTGTACAAACTACGAAAGGCTAACAAGTTAATGCTCCAGGCTGCCCGTCGGGAATCGAATCCCGGACGTCGGGTAAGTATTAGATTTATTAGACCGTTACTCTAAATACCGCTCGGGTTAGGGTTTCAAATTAAATCGTAGCTTAATACACCACAAAGCCGTTTTAGCTCTTTCGTAGTGCACTGTCGGCTACTGATATACCTTTTACTTAATATTGAAGATTTATTTTGTTTAAATCTAAACTTAATGGATTAACTTTTTAAAGCGTTAATAATCCGTAATCAATTTTCTGTTACTTGAAAATACTTATGACATTAGGATACCGGAATTTAAATAAATAATTCCAAAAAGTTTACATTCTAAACCTCTAAAAACTAAAAAAGGAATTTTTTTATAACAGAAGTAAGGGTGACGAAAGACGCACACAGTCCACCCTAATGGATGGAAGATTCTGTGATACAGACACTGTCTGAGTAGGAGTCTATGTACCCTACTCAGACGGCGGTTAAATACCTCAAGTGCAGCCTGAATGAGCCAATGTCCTTACCAAAGACCTAATGATCAGACTCACTTATTTCTATCAAATATATAACAATGGCCTCCCCAATAGAGCTGCAGCTATATTATGGTTGTGGCATGCCATTCATGCATCTGCATTTCGATTCTTAATCGGGGTTAAACGTAAGATATCCATGAGCCACAGTATCCACTTACCATCAGGTGGATTATGTGTTCGTTTGTCACCATTATCCTATAAAAAAATATCCTTACCAAAGACCTGATGATCATACTTATTTATTTTTATCCAATATTCATCACACCGTTACCGTCACAGCATATTAAAGTCCATTGCCGAACAAAGACCTCCTCAATAGACTGCCTCATAGGGGGGATATTTCCCATAGCAAACACTAGGTGACAGCAGCAGTTGTAGTCACTTTTTTATGTAGCCCTGAGACTAAAAAACCTGCAAAAGACTACTGCTTATCGGACCAAATATTATTAAAAATCGACGGTAGGATATTTGTTTAACCAGATTATGTTTTTCAAATCACAACAAACATCAAAAGCGCGAAATGTCTGCCATGCGTGTCGGTTAAGGCGTTTCGTTCCCACAAAGGGAGATGCTTATCCAGCAATGGGATTGTACACCCCGATGAGGAAGAAGACCGTGTAGTGGCGGTGTAAGAATATACACTACCACATATCATACAGTGGGTATCGTAAGAGGCGGCAGAGGGAAACAAATCGGGAGACGGGCAGCATCTACCTAATAACAACTGAAAACAAAATACTGCGTTTGCCAACCCAAATGCAATGTGTTTGGGAGGCCTATGTTCAACAGTAGAGTTTAATAGGCTGTATTGTACCAGGGCGTCATATTCGCTTCAGCGGCAAAGTCCTCTTTCTAAGAATAAAAAAATAAGCTTAAGTCATCTCTATTTGTACCAGATCGTTTCTCCTTAATTTTTTTTATAGAATAAGAGTAACAAACAAGCACACAGTTCACCTGATGGTAAGTGGATGCTGTAGCCCATAGATATTTATATTTATCCTCGATTAAGAATCAAAACGCATATGCGTTGTCACGTCTCAGGTCTAAGATGGAATGCCTCTTTTCCCGTAAATTAGGGTTTCCGGATCTCTACACTCATCATACGAAACACAGCAGTATTAAACTGCTATTTTACGCTGGTATTCTGTGAGAGCGTGGTACTTCCCCGGTCGAGCCGACCCGTTCGTGCTACAACCATAATATAGCTACAGCGTGGCCACGCATAAAAATTGCCTCATAGGAAGTAATTCCCATAGTTTTAATTCTTGACAAGCGGATTGACAACTTTCTTTCGCAGTTTTATATTATTTTGACTGTTCATCAAAAGATGCCTCATACGGCCCCTACAGCATTAAATAGAATAGTGGATATTCTTAAGCCACCACTTGAAGAATAGAATTTGATTATACTTACATTTCGTTTTACTCTGCTTAAAAGTGTTTTATTAAAAGATATATTTTTGTATGATATCTGTGAGTAGTAAACACCCTGGGCGCTGAACTCCAGCCTGGTCCCACCTATACGTCAGTGAAACCATCCATATTCAAGCAGGTACCTACTGTATAATTATACAAATCACAGACACAGACGTGATTGTTTTCGTATTATCATAAGAAACAAAAAATGCTAGCATTCTTTAAGCAACTGTAGGAATATAAGAGTGCTTTGAATTTGAAATTTCCCTTTCCTTCACCTTACATTCCTTTACGTTAAATAAATATATTCATCCATCAATCCATTACAGCCCATAAAAGTCCACTGCTGAACATAGGCCTAGGTTTTTACAATTTTGAGCTGTTTTCAGGAAGATACAGCTGCCCATTCCCTGTTTTAGTTTCCTTATGTTGCCTCTTATGACTCCCACGGGACGATATGGCGTAGTAGCACAGCCTAAGAAGAACATACAGTCAGTCAATGTGTTTGATGTTGTTGGAAAAGCCGACATAAACAAAACATTGCTGGGGTTGTCAGAACAATTTAATTTGTTGATTTTTACCGCACATGTAGTGTAAACCATTTTAGTTTATTCGCCTGACAGAGCCTGAGAGAACCTGAGTGGATAGCTCCCGAGCGACTAACGGCCACTCGGGATTGGGAGCGCTACACCCACGTCTCGACCCGCACCCCACCGCACGATTGCCACGTCTAGACGCCTTCGATGACCAACTGTTAGTAGTAGAGAGTACATTATATATACCTGGTTAGTAGTAATTAGACTGTGGTAGTAGTTGGGTAAGGCCATCGATTCTGCCACTTTTAAAAAAAATATCATTTTGGCATTTACAGTATAAAATGTATATCTTTTGTAATGAACATTCAATTAGTTTTTGATTAGCTAAAATATCTCAATGTTAAGCTACTATACCGTGCTTCGCGGTTCTTTAAAAATGCATCTTTTATAGATTTATTACTATTTAAACTTATGATCCACATTTTTGCTTCTATGTTACTATTTTGTATGTTTCCCTTAAAAAGCATAGCAGCACAGTTTGGTAGTGTTTTGTAATTCCATAGGCATCACCAAGTATTCGGGCAGCACAATAAAAAAGAAAAGATGCCATCCTCTCGTCTCTGGAGTCTGTCAAAGTTGCACTCGTGTTTTTCCTCAGTGAATTTTAATTGTGAATTTTGACGATTTTAAAGGTAAATATCGGTTTTTTGGACACATATTTTATAGTATTATGTACGAATAACTAATACGCGGCATGGTAGTGTATATATGTATGTTTAAAATTCACCTCAACGTCGAGTTATGTCTATTCGTAACCTTGTAAAATCGCGCTTTAGCGTTACTTATATGTAACTTTGATGTTACTGGTAACGTTGATAGTATGTTTCGTAACGCTTTACTGTTGTAAAGCTTTGTGCATATTGTAACTTATTAAATATACTTTTTCGTTGGCAAGCAACCTTATAAAAAATATTAACCTTTTTCTAAAAGTTTTGATCGTGTAGAGTAACGAAAAATCCGCTTAGTATTCTTTATTCTATGTGCAGAGGGTTACTTCTATGTTACCGTAATATATAAGTGTCTATGTCACTGTATGTTACTAAGTGGCAAAACCTACGCCCTAATCCAGTTAATATTACATCGCAGTAACGGTTAGTAATAATATTGACAGTACGCATTTTGTTAAAAATCATCAATAGATCGTCAGTTAATAGTTTAACTAGACGAAGACTATAACATTTCTCGAAACTTCAACTAAGATTATTTACGGGAAAATCCATTATTATGAGACTTAATGCCTATTGCAGTCAGCGCCAGTACAGGTAATGAAGATACTTGACTATTACAGTGAGCTAGTTATTCTGAGCTCTATCAACACGAACAAGGCTTTCAGTTGACTTTCTCAGTAATTAAAGGAAGGAATAAGCAATTTTTTATTATTGCATAAAGATAGGGATAGGGACAAATTATATACAAATAATAAATTAGATAACTTACATACGATTATAAGCTTGTTTTCAAAATAAAATTTTATACGTTTTATTGAATTCTAAAACAATAAAACGTATTAAAACAACCCGTAGAAAAGTATTTAACAATACAAGTAGCGGAATATTTCCGTTGGGTAAGAGAAAGTTGCAACAAATCAGAAGTCTAATAAAGACGAGTACAACTCTTGCGAAGTATTTCTTTCATCGACTCGAAAGTTCCGAGTCGAGAATTTCCTGCAAACGGAAGGAAGATGGCAAACGGAACTGCAAACGGCTTCCCTTAGCGAATGCACACAATGAACGGAAATCAACTACAATTGTTCTTACTCTTTCAGTTTCGACATTTTCCGTTGAAAACGAAATGTGGAAACTTTAGAAAAGTCAATATTTGTAGTTGTTCAAAATACAAGTGCATAGAAATCCGTTCAAAATATTTTACACGCTCAGTCCTACTAGTGCCGGATGGTTGAATAATAAATTATTAGTGGCAGAACTAAAACGTAGTGATTATATTATATATTCTGTAAACAGAACAGTTTATTTAAATATCAAAAATTAAAAAATAATATTAAAGTTAAGTCGGCCAACAACGCACGGTAGAGTAATGTATTTTCCTTTTCTCTTACATCGCTGCCGTACAGCAAAATGCCAACAGTTACTATTTATTTAGATCAGAAATACTCTACTTCAAATAATCTACTTCAAATTTTGACACACTGAATTTCTACAGAATGCAAACGATATCGGCGAAACTAAAACACAACAAGTTATAACAAGCAAACACTGAATAAACAAGCCCTGTTAAATATTGATTTCAGTTTAACATAACAACATAATCAATAGCAATTTGTCCAAAGTTTGGACAACGAGAGTTAAATTATTGTTTTCAGTATAAAATAATGTACCTAAATTATTTTTTTATTCATATTACCTAAATTTTTGTTGGATTTGTATTACTTTGACATATTAAGTTGGGTATCACAAGTTAAAACAGAAAAGGAATAAACAAATTTGTTGCAATATTAAAACCTAGTGTATCAGCACTCTCTAGCATTTGGCGGAGCATGCAGTGTGGCAACATGGCAAACAAACACTGTTATATTGGAAAAGCCTCAATTGCACCTGCTCGATTTGTATGAGAAAACACATTACTTGCCTTAATTTCTCTCCCTCCTTCCGCTCTCGGACAACCAGGCGACCGGTGTGGCTTTACCCTTTTTTGTCAATATTCCGCGCATTCGAACCTGTTTGCATCGTCTTAGGTATGCGTACAGAAACAGAGGGGAATAATTTGCCGGCATCTGTCTTGCCATCCAATTACAGTCTGAACTTCAAGGCAAGAGTCAATGGGTTTTCGTTACACTAAGACAATACATTAATTTACCATCCATGGCTTTATCATCACGTACCAATAGAAGGGACTGCAGTGAATCACTGGCTTGTAATAAGTAAAAACAAACTCAAGTGTCAGACCTAACCTAAGATTTCAGTGGAGGGCCCTTCCCTTTATATTATAATTATAATTCTTAAGAAACAAATTCAGTTATGATGCCCAAATTAATTTCATCAACATACTATTAAACAAACACGATACATATTTTACACCGTATATGTATATTATATTTCACGTCACAACAATATTAATGAAATATAGAGTACCAGCATGACAATTGTTACTTGATATCAGTAAGTTAATTTCCTGTGTGAACAATTCAATCAACGAAGTTAGTGTTACCGCTAAATGACTTGGCATGAACACAAATATGTCATTGGAGTAAATCTTCATTTTAGGTATTGTTTATAATTTAATAATTAAGCACTTTCTTGGTCTGAAACAAACAGTGATTATTTTTATTTATCTACCATTTGGAAGTTTTGTATCAAAAAGTGAAAATAAAAATAAAATAAAATGA
Source organism: Parnassius honrathi (assembly GCA_018247895.1). Classification (NCBI taxonomy): domain Eukaryota; kingdom Metazoa; phylum Arthropoda; class Insecta; order Lepidoptera; family Papilionidae; genus Parnassius; species Parnassius honrathi. The sequence continues at coordinate 2,011 of DWHP01009529.1, read as the reverse complement.
AATAAAGCTATGGTTGTGCTAAGACACCGCGATTTACCATTTATGGTCTTATAACCTAACCTACCAACTGGATAAGCATTGACTTATGTAATAAATCAAAGGTAATGTTTGTTTTGTTCGTATTTTATGCACTGCCATACCGCTCATCAGATTGCGGTAAAACTTTGTCAACCTATTGCTTACACTTGCGCGAAGGTTATGCTTATAGTACAATTAACTTACACTAGGTGGCGCACGACTTATATATAGATCATATCCTTTCAATGATTGTATTATAATTTCTAATTAAAAATATAACTCTTACATATTTAAAAAAATACTTTCACAATCATTCCATCCGCGGCTGCAATGCGCCGGGTACCAGCTAGCCATAAGATAAAAATTCAGCTCTATTACAATTTGAAATATTCATAATTCAAAATATTGCATTTTTGGTTTACTATTTGCTCATTTATAGTACTTTGTAGTGTCATGCGCAGTTGATAGCCATTAACAATAAGTATACTGTCGTTAATTTGATCTGTCATTTGATGTTCTGATATTTGATTTGTCGAAAAAGGTGAGAAGAATAAAATGTAGTGACACGAAAAAATACCTTTTTATAACACTAAAGGGACAACAATCTGACAGTCTGACTGATGAAAAGTGGCTACTAAACATTGAATACCTCACTGCCTTTAATTATACTATCGCATGGTGTTTTGTAATGGAACGGAATAGCTTAAAATAGTGTGGTTAATAATTCCTTGGTTGACGACCAACTGGTTTGTCTCATTTATGTCAAATATTGCCAGATACCCAAACCCGAAACACTTAAAGGCCAAACAATTACCTTAGTGTCCATATTGCGTCATGTAAATTTTATATTTAGGACTAGCGAACCGCCCCGGCTCCGCACGAATGATTTCTGAATGTCGACAACAGCGCCACCTACCGGGTCTGATTGTGAATCTAAACCGTCCAGGAACCCACTCAAACACACATAAAATCTCTCATCAAAATGAGTCCAGCCATTTTCAAGTTTTTGCGAGACTAACGGATAGCAATTGATGTTGATATTGTTACGAGCTTAGGGTTCGTGACAATAAAAACTGCCGATTGAATTACCAAAATTGACATTTTAATTACTGAACACTAATTAAAACATAAATCACACTAATAATTGACCATACTTAACACTTTAGTTCACTTTATTTCACTCCGAAAGCTTCGCTCGAATCGCCAATTCAATACTGCCCCGATCGCCGCTTGCAAGGGCTTTTTATAGGTCTTTTCCACCGAAACATTCAGAATATTCCAGCAAATACGGGCCCCGACCGACCAGGTGCAGAAAGTTCGAGTGTGGGGGCTTTCTAGAAAGCTTAGTTCTTCTATTCGATACTAGATGGCGCTGTTAGTGGAAAGTTCAGGAATGGCATTTTCTAGAAAGCTCTCCTCACTCTGTTCCCTGACACTAAATGGCGCTAATGCCAGGTACCGGACATCAACTTAGGTGCGCAACAATGTATTGCGCGGACTGTGTGTCTATATAAAAATATATATAGCGGTTTGCGTAAACAATCTCTTCCTTCTACATCAGCCTGTAAAAGTATGCTTCTGCATATGAACCTCCCCAATTTTAGGGTGGATTTACGGCAGTAGACTCGCTTGGCAGAAGGGTTGACGAGGACCAGAAGTCTCGTACCTTTGACGCTGCACTCTTGTGGCGTTTATGGCTTATGAGCCATGCTACAATTATATTAGTCGTATAGTTGTAGCACGAATGGATCGACTCGACCAGGGAAGGACCACGCTCCCATAGAGTACCAGTGTCAAATAGTAGCTTGATGCTGCTGTGTTTCGTATGGTGATTGTAGAGAACCGGAGACCCTTTTTACTGGAACGAGGCATTCCATCTTAGACCTCACGGGTGACAACTTATCCGCATTTTGATTCGTAATCGAGAATAGATAGGACTGTGTGCTCGTTTGTCACCCTATCATATATATATATATATAGGACCAGGCTCGAC
>DWHP01009528.1:0-10174 GCA_018247895.1 Parnassius honrathi | reverse complement strand
GATACTATTAGTTCATACTGCGTAGATCGGAACAAAAATTAATAATTTTAATCTACGGTAACCACGGTTAACTATGACTTCCGGACGTTGAAGATCTCAGTCCCCCCGTGACCATGGGTGCTGTGAAGTGCTCGAAACGTCAGGTTTATAAAAAAGTTAATATACGCGATAAAATCCGTAAAAACTAGTATTATTTAAATGTGTAGTGTTTAAGTAAATATAAGAAACCACAAATACAATCAATTATTTATTCTTTAAAAATCGTACACCAAAGATATTTATCTCCTATGTTCAATAACTTGCAATAGAGTAGTAGCATGGAAAAGGGAATTCACAGTCCTATATTATCCCGTAGGTGTCCAGGAGGCATCAGAGGTAAACATTAAGAGGAGATGCAGAACACCAACATCTTCCTGATTACAACTTGATAAAAATTAAAAATACTTGCGATTGGAAAGCCGCCTGGCAAGCAACTATGTATGGGCCTACGTTCATCGCTGAACTTCTGACGCGCTACTATGAATTAATGAATTCAATAACTATTTTCGTAAATTAGAGTGTATTCAATATCTCCCAAGTGATCGAACAAGCTCCAAAGAAGTGCTGGTACATAGTACATTTAGTTATTGTAGTTTAAACTGCAGGGTCTGCCGTTTGGACGGCGGCCAAGATCTTAACTTAATAACGGGTGTATGACTTCGAACGTTGCGCAACGCGTCTAGAATTTCATCTTGATATAAATTCTCCCCTAATGAGTATTACGGGAATTTATAAGAATAGCTCTGCGAAATTGGTTTTCTGTTTTCTTTCACACGTCGCGAAAATAAATTCATTAAAACATTTGTTTGTACTCGTATTCTTGCAACGTAACAATGCTGTCGTAACAATCATGATCTCCATCATCATAAAATGTCCACAGCTGGACATAGGACTCAAAAAGAATACCAGAAAACACGGTTCTGAGTCACCGGTATCCACTGACTTCCTGTATGATGACGATGTTGTATCTATGTATCAAAAATCTACGAACACTACGAGAGGAACAAATCATCATGGTTCCTATTTCGCAGCTTTACTTGTAGTCTACTATTACATAAAAGCCTTAATTGTCTTTATGGTATTAATTAAGCAAACTTAGTAATCCTCATAGACAGACATAGATATTTCGATACGATGATAGCTTACGACCTTGGTGGTAAACGATCTCTGCAGACAATGGATATTTACAACAATTTTTAATAAAGAAGGATATGGACGTCGTCATCTACAACAACTACGATGGAATACCTCAGAGCCCTCATAATAGAGAAAAGGAATGGTTGCACCCACTTGGCTGAATTCCTAGTCCAAAGAAGAGCTCTATTAAACAGGAAAGGCCATTTTCTATGTCTCTTTCTATATTACGCATGGGTTTTTTTAAATCAAATTCCTTTACAGAACATCGTTTTGATATTTAGTAAGAGGGCTAATTATTATTATTAAGTGTGTCTCGACGTGGCCTGGATTTGACGGCTTACTTTTCGTCTGTTACATTTAGGAAGTTTTATGAAAGATATGACCAACGTATTACATATAGCGTACATAGAGATCAACATATACATATAGCTTTGTTTTAACAAAATAAAGTTAAAACACAGCTTTAAAACACAACTGATAACACACGTCTTTCTCGTTACGTTACTTTTTCTTTCCTTGAAATCTTCAAATCTTCTTTATTTTAACTGTCATTACTGACTAAAGCCTGTTTTTACAGCACCAGGCAGCTGCTCAGACTTTGGTGAGTGATCGCCTTCTACTTAGCATTTTTCCCACTAATCTATTTTCAACTTCTCTTACTCTAAATATGCTCCGCTTGTTTTTAACAATTCTAAAGCTTCAAATATAACAGGAGACGTAAACTTTTACAGTGCAACAAACTTAAGCTATGATTCTAATTTAAAGTAAGTAGTAAATATTGTGGTGACATTTATAATTACTGCTTAATACCACACAAAAAGTATTTTTTGCATGTATTATTTACTATTGTTTATCTTTAAATTCTGCAGGAGTTTTACTCTATATTATTTTTAATTCTGGCTTGCATTTGCTTTTGTCTTGTAAATTTAGATGCACATGACTCAATTTTTATTTCACTCCTTTCTTGTACATAATACTTTTCCTCACACAACGTACATCCCTCGATGATTGTAAATATGAAATAAAATATAGTATGAAGTACTATCACAATGGAAATGGTTATTACATGAAAATAAAATGATCATAGATGAAATATCTTAAACTTCTAAGACTTACAGTGAATGTATTATCGTAGGAAAGAAATGTACGCAGTAACTGTGCACGTGCTTGATATTGGCGAATTAATGATAAAACACCTTCTCATTATAATGTTGAAACAGGTCAGAATGTTCTTTGATTAAATATAATTTTGTACTAATCTAAGAGCACAATGTAATCGCTACGTTTAGTAACAGATATACAGCATGTTTAAAAATAAATTGCGATTCACTGATTAGCGATTTCATAAACTATGAACTTGGATTATTTATTTGCCTATGTTTTTAACTATTATAGGATAATGTTTGAATACTAGGTACCGCATCTGATGATAGGTGGTGATTTAGTGACGTAAGGTAAAGCACAATTACCTATAACAAAAACCTTCTAGCCTTAAATATACCCATATTGCAATCGGATGGAAAGACAGATGCTGGCAAATTACTCCTCTCTATTGTGAACGCATACTTAAAATGGACTGTTAAAAATATAATGAAGAGCTAATTCGGGATCGTATGTACCACAACCGTAAATGATAGTTGCCCAAATACCCATAATCTTGGTCAAGATTCACACAGATCTATTAGAGATGTTAATCGATTCTCGTTGCTAGTCTTTATACTGAGTCATATTAACTAAATATTGAAGATTATATGATGTATCACATAAAGTTGTTGTGGTGCCGTGTACGGCACCACAACAAATTTATTAACCTGTTCGCCGTTAAAACGAGAGAGTTCGCAATATGTATTATATTTGAAAAAAAAAAATCAAAAACATTGTTAAGCGCAATTAGCTAACTCAATAAATTTCATATTTGTTGTGCAATAAATTTTAACAAATGCGTGACGCAGAGTCCACCGAACTAAACTGAAGTATACTATCGTAAACTAACGATGAAATTAAGAAAGTTAAAATTTTAATATTACTTAAACAAAATGAAGTTATTACATTTATATATACAGACGAGTACTGAATATTCAGTTTCATGGTATAGCAAATTGAGTTCGCTGACTTACTACGTGCTTAGCGGATTAGGAAAATTTGGTGAGAAAACTTGCATAAAATTAAAAAATACATTGAAGTCACGTTACCATCAAAGACCACCAACACTAAATGTGGAAATTAGAACAATGCGACTTTATTGCCCTGAAACCACAACAGAATGCAGTTAAAGTCTGTGTCCAGTAATGGAACGTATGTTGACTATAAAACGTGGAAAAATATTTTTTAAACATGACGCAGGAAGTTTATTCCATTAACACTGTAATATCACTATGGGAGTGGATCAATGTAAGACTGGCAAAAGAGAATGCATCACTCAATTCAACTTTCACTTAATCCCGGTTTTGTAAACTAAGGCAAAAGTTTTTAAGATATCGCAGCCGACAAATGACACCCAGAAAAAAAAATAGCATAAAAACTCTTTAGTTTCTCTACTAATGTTAGTTTTTCAAGTAATGTAAGCTAAATTATGTAGGTATTTATTAAGTACCGGCATTATTTTATTAATTGACATTACTATATCCTTAAGACGAATTTGTGTTTTTTATCACCAAAAAGTCACTGTAGTACTTCGAAACCTTATTTTATTTTATTATTAAAATAAACGTTCTAAACTAATACATATGTAAAAATATTTACATCCAAAGTTAACAGCAGAATCTTCATAAATTTCCTACCAAAATTCGTTATATTTGTTTAAGCGGAAAATTAAATTTAGGTATTTAAACATTTTTAGTCGTATCTGTCCAACAAAATCTAGCAGGAATTCTGTTCGGACGATCTGGTTTGACTCCTAATTGACTAGATGCAGCATTCAAATGTATAGGAACGCTATCACCATAACCTACATTTTCACTTTTATTTTCTCTTCCATTATTTTGGTAATTTGGAGTCATTGCCACGACAGCACTTTTAGTAATCATTGGCTTTGTGGTTTCTATTTCATAACTTTCCTCATCATCAGTGATGGTTACTTCTTTTATTTCAGTCAAGTCTCCTGCTAATTCTTCTAATCTAGATGTTTTAGATGATATGTTTTTAGGAGACATAATTATTCTCGTAGTTTTATCAGAATACCTCATAATTTTATTTTCAATGTTACCTAGAATTTGTACCATATGATCCAACGTTTGCGTGTTTGAAGCCAGTATTTTTTTCATAGTTTCCAAGTCTTTTGATTGGGGACTGTTTAGTTCATTTAAATATTCTTTAAATGAGTTTATAACTGGCGCTCTTAAACTTTCAATGAATTTATTTTTTTCTGAATCGTTCATTAAACTTATTTTAATTTCAACTTGATTGGAAGCATTTACTTCTGTAGCTATAGCCTCAAGTGACTCTGGTGGATTATCTTTTTGTATTATATCATGTTTACGTTTTCTTTTATTCAGGGGTATTTTATTTGGATCGTTATCGAAAGATTCTGAGAGCGAAAAGTTGGAACTTTGATTTATATGAAATTCGTCTAAAGTATTATCTGTAGATGAATGACTACTAACTTCCATTGCATTGTAAACTTTCACTTTCTCTTCATCTACCTTTTTTGCTACGGCTTTAGGCGTAATTTTGTTAAATTTATTACAATGTTCATTATTTACACTGGAAATTTTTGAAAATTTTTTTCCGAGTTTCTTCGATGTTTTTATGGTATAAAATACAGGTGTCGGAGAATATTCTCTGCTTGGGGGTATTACGCGTGGAATTATGTTTTTAGCAAATTTAACCGTTTGTTCTATAATGGAGTCATCATGAAGACTTGCACGATTTTTTTTCTTTTCATTGGAATACTTTTTTATACATTTTTCTGTTTCACACTGCTGACTTTTATCGTGCATACCTTGCTCAACAATATCGACTCGTGGTTTAACGTCGTGATGCGATTTTTCATTTGTTTTACTTTTAGGTAAGAATTTCTTATGCACATAAACGTACGTGTTATAAAATTGGTGATCAAGAAAATAATTATCCAAATTAATCTCTGCGTTTTTTGTGGATAATGAGTCTGCAAAATGATGTAAATCATGTATTTGAATTTTTAGTTTTAACTAAATTAGACATTTTCAGACATTAAAAAATGATGGCAAAAGCCTTTGACGTAGGCAATCTATTTCTATATTTTCATCATTATATTTTTTTTTGGTTGAGGCCTATATTAAACTATATAACCGAAGCATAGGTTTTAATCAACATGTTTTAGCAGAAATAAAACAATACTTTGGTTATTTAATAACATATTTGATTTTCTTTATTCATGGTAAGGTAAAAAAGCCAATTTTAAATTAAGCATTTTATACTTACCAGTCGCCATTTAATTCAATACTGACTTAATCTTCATATGTGACTCATAATTAGTGATAATTCCAGAAGTTAAATTTATTTGTAAATATATAAATTATTCCTTAAAATATTGTTGTGAAATTATTTCGTTTTTAAGTGAATAGATTGAATCGATAGAAAAACACTAGATCCAATGTCACATTGACATTTCTGTTAACTTTTTTGTTAAACATAATCACTAAACGTATTGATTATATTCTCTTTGATTTTACCACTAATGCTACCATACTAAAACTTTATTGATTACAGGATATTTAAAATTACATGTTTAATAATCAATCTTAGAGCTAGTTTTCAATCGTTCGATAGAAGTTATCCATCAAAAGGTTTATCATCTGTGATTGACTGAAATTAAAGAGTGAGCTACTTCATTCATACAACTATAATTTTTATTTATTTATCAGCCCTTATACAAAATATCTTGAGGTTTTATTTATTCTATGGAATTTAAAAATGTTTAATTTTTAACTCACTTAAAATGACTGATTATGATGTTGATAATGAAGTTATTTGATAGGGAAATAGAGATTGAAATTAATTGTTAAAGACGATTATATTGTGCTCGTTTTGTCGCTCTCTACATGAGTAACACTATTCTGCTGTTGCTATAAATGATGCGTACGACAAGTGAGCGTGTTAACTACCTACCATCAGGTGGGGTTGAATTCAAGCGCCAGCTTAAAATTCGTTGAAAATTAACATCCGCTAATTTTTCTTTTCTCAAACCTATGTCAGTTTATTTATTTAGATTATTTTCACGGAGCGCGGAATTTTAAATGAAACCCAAACCAAGCCAAGCTAAACAGCATGCTCAACTTATTATAAGAACACGTACATTTCGTTTAGATATGGATTTAGGTACATATGTGTGTGCTCCGAAGTGAGAAAAAGAAGAAAAAATGAGTGCTTGTGTTGGTAAAGTGGAGTTGCTTGAGTGTAGTTGAAGGAGTCGAGCCGGGTTTTGGCGTTACTTGAAATGTGTGTGATGTTATATTTATCTTTATATGTTGGCCTCATTTTATAAAAAATCTAGTTCATAAGTATAAGTCGCGACACGTAACTCTAGTACTGAACGAAACGTGGAGAGGATGACTATGAATGTCGTATCAGTACGGAGGACTGAATGCGACTGGAGAGCTAATCAACGCGTGCAAACGATACGCATATACGCAGTAACGGTCACCACTAGACTTTCGCGGTTGACGCGAGTTGTACGCGCTAACAATTATATCACAAAATGCTGAGCATGATTTTAAAATTAATCTAAAATAAAAATAACAACAAAAACTAAAAGGAATGAAATAATTTCTCCATAAAAGTTTCTGGAGTCACCACTAAGAAGCTACTTAAGATATTAAGCAGTGCTTTTTTATAGAATAAGGGAACAAACGAGCACATAGTCCACCCGATGGTAAGTGGATGCTGTGGCCCATAGATATAGGACATTTAACTTTGATTAAGAATCTAAATGCAGATGCGTTGTCACCCCTGAGGACTAAGATGGAATGCCTAGTTTCCAGTAAAACATGTCTCCGGTTCTTTACACTCGCTATACGAAACACAACAGCGTTAAGTTGCTATTTTACGCTAATATTCTGTGAGCGCGTGGTCCTTCCTCGGTCGAGCCGATCCATTCGTCCTACAGCCATAATACAGCTACAGCGTGGCTGTACCACTTAGTAAAGCTTGCGCTGCTATTTGGACGATGCAATATGTTAGATGGTGCTACCCACTCTGGTAGACTCCTAGACAGAAAGGAAGTCCTATCACCCAGTGCTATAATAATCATTAGGATACCAGTAAGAATCAGCACGTGGAAAACCGATTTTATTTAACGTAATATGTTGTCGACAGTGATATATGGTAGCTACGCACGCTGTCCAGAAAATGTAATTCGTTCTCACTGTCCATTTTCCGAATGACACTCAATACTTTCGCTGCCTCATGTTACGAATTGTTTTTGATGGATTGAAAAATGGGTTTATGCTTTGGGTAAAAGGATGTCCAAAAAGGTAAAAGAAATAAATCGAATAAATAATTATTCGCCGGACACAATGTTTTTAAAAGATAATTGACCTGTCACATTCGGATTGGAAGACGCAGCTATTTCTGCTGATGATGTTATTACGTATATAAACGTAATGTTCACTACATACATAGGACATAGCAATATCAGTTAGAAACGTGACTAGATTATTTGGCTAATTTATTTTTTTATAGAATGAAACTAACAAAGGAGCACACAATCCACCTGATGGTATGTGGATACTGTGGCCCATAAACATCTACATTTATTCTTGATTAAGGATCAAAATGCAGATACCTTGCCCTACCCTGAGGAATTAGATGGAATGTCTCCTTTTCAGTAAAAATTGTCTCCGGTTCTCTATACTAGACCTCTAGCAGACCCATTCATGCTTCGATGATGATAAAGTGCACAGAATTAACAAAAGCCAATTCACTCTTGCATTGAAGATAACCACATATTAATCAGATGGAAAAGTAGAAGCTGGCAACTTATTCCACTCCTTTGCTGTACACGTAACCAACGATGAAACAAACTATTTGGTTCGAATGCGTGGTACTTAGCAACGGAAGGTGTTTATCAAAAGATGAAATATGGCGAACGACGGCGTAGGGAATAAAAATAATGCTGAAAAAATACCAACCTTTTAACTAATAGTTTGACTAGTATTCAACTAAGTAGACGAATCGGAATGTTAAGTGACGAAAATTCATTCAAATTCGAACGAATCTGAATTGACCGTACTAAAATATCCACTACCCCATATCATCCCGTGAGTGTCATAGGAGAGAAACGAACCAGGAGTTTTTTATTTTTTATTTTTATAGGTTTAAGGTAACAAACGATCACACAGTCCACCTGATGGTAAATGGTTTGCGTGGCCCATAGACATATATAACCATCCTCGATTACGAATTAAAATTCAAATGAGTTGTCACCCGTGAGGACTGAGATGGAATGCCTCATTTCCAGTAAAAAGGATCTCCGGTTCTCTACACTCACCATAGGAAACACAGCAGCATTGAGCTCATTTTACGCTGGTATACTGTGAGAGCGTTAACCTTCCCCGGTCGACTCGACCCATTCATGCTATAACTATACTAATTATATAGCTGCAGCATGACTCTACCACGTATAAAATTGGACATTTCTTCTTCCTAATACCACAACAACTAAAGAATACAAAATAAATACTGCGGTTTCCAAACTGTCTGGTAAGCGTAGCAACGATGGCAGATATCCTACCTATGAGATAATCTACGGAAGCTCATGTTTAGCAGAGAACTTTTGGTGAGCTTTAATAGTAAAGGTAACCTGAATCGTCCTTTTCAGCAACGTCTACGTTGGCTCATTTGTGATTTATTTACAGTGAAACTCGAAGATTATAGAAAATCGAGGATTGTAATTTATGTTCGCTTAAAGGCGGTGCGTTTTTGGGATAACTCTTCATATTATTCCTAAATCACGTTACAAATCGTTTTTACAATTAAAATAAAGAACTTCGTTTATAATCACATAAATCTTGTTTGATGAATGTTTTTCGTTAGTTATGGTAGAGAGATGTTTCCATATTTTTAGTAACATTAAAGTCACAGACTGTCTTACTATTAACCTGATACTGTACTAACCAGTAACTAGTTTCAAACAAACTACAAATGCGTTGTTACCTTTGAGAACTAAGTTCAAATGCCTTACAGGATGCAGTTATGGGTGCTCTATAAACTCGTATTCATGCAATAAAACATCGTATTTCCAACTGGCTTACTTGTAATGAAAAGGAGGTTCCCATTCCATACCAAAATACAAGACTTGATACAGGATGATGAATACCGAAAATTTAAAGTTTTTAAAATTTGACAGATATTTTCGTCGTTATAATCTGTAGTTATCGACTACTAAGCACATGGTCCACCAAGTTCATTTTAATGACTACTGTTAAGACGCCTCACAGAATAATGATACCTGCATTTGAAATTTGCATCTTTTTTCAGCTACGCAGCTCTAGTAGGATCGTTATCACTGCAACCATTTTATTACATGGTAGAGCCACGCTGCAGCTATACTATGGTTGTAGCACGAATGGGTCGGCTCGGTCACTTCCGCCGGTTTTTCGGTCTCACAGAATACCAGTCTAAAATGGCAGAGTAATGCTGCTGTGTTTCGTATTATAAGTGTAGAGAACCGGGGACCCTTTTTACTGGAATGCCTCTATTTCGATTAAGTCCTCGGGGGTGACAACGCATTTGCATTTTGATTCTTAATTGAGACTAAATATGAATGTCTATGGGCTTCAGCGTCCATTTACCATCAGGTGGAATGTGTGCTCGCGTTTGTTACTTAATGCTATAAAAACCACTATGATCGACTGCGATTTCACCGCTGCTAAGTCCTTAGTAAAGTAAAGTAACAGCCGCATATCATCATTCATCATCATTATAGCCCTTTACAAATCCATTGCCGAACATAGGCCTCCCCCAAGGTACGCCACAAAGCACGGTCCTGAGCCACCTGCATCCATCGACTTCCTGCATG
>DWHP01009527.1:0-10174 GCA_018247895.1 Parnassius honrathi | reverse complement strand
TCAGAAAATTATTGTTTGACAATATGCTTTTACAAGCTATTCATGATCGGTTAATTTAATAAATTGAAATATTTTATGGGCGCGTCGCCAACAACTATCGTTTTTAAGTTTTGCGGTATCCGTGATAATAAGATATGTCGTATGCTCCCGAACGCTGTCCAGACGAATCGGAGCCGTTGATTGACCTCTCAGTCGAAGTTAGTCTTAAAGACTGTATAAAAAGAGTTATTACAATAAAAATGAATATAATATGATTGATATTAACCCCTGGGAATGAGGTGACTGCTTCCAAGCCGTTTCGAAAATAAATTTTGTGAATAGTTTGTACAACCTTTCATATCGTATATTTTACTTTAAAAAAAGTCCCGCTGAGTTTCTTGGTGGTTCTTCCCAGGAAAATGGTAGAATAAAAAAAGACTTACAATAAGAATTACACGTAACCTATAGTTAATAATTATATTCTATTCTATTACAATACAATACAATACTCTTTATTGTACACCAATTAAACATAAATATAACAAATAATGAACAAACAATGAGGGAAAACCAAAAGGCGGTCTTATTGCTACATAGCAATCTCGTCCAGACAACCCAGAAGAGGAAATTAATAAAAGTAAAAATGAGATTAACTGATAGGGTGCACTAAATTAGAAAAAAAATACAACTTATGTACTGTAAAATGACAACATACTTTAGGTGGATTAGTGACCATAACTAAGAGGAGGAAGAGAGAGGAGTTAAAGAGACAAATAGCGTTCCTTAATTTGTTTCTTGAACACATTTAATGATTGAGCACTTTTAATTGACTGGGGTAAGGAGTTCGAGAGTCTTACTCCAAGAACATCAAAAGATTTAACATAAAATGTCGAGGAGTGTACGGGACATTAGAGCGAAAGTCTATTATATTCTATCTAGTAGGGCAATTTGTCCCAGGTAAACCTACTCGTCAACAACTTCAAATGTATTGATCGTACTCATAATAATGTATTGTAATGATTATAAAAACATGATATAGTTTTTAAATACACGCGGAATGATGGACGATTTCAAAATATGTATACGATGAAGCTAGAAAACAGACACCATAAGATGTAAAATTATACTCAACTGATGAAAGGAGCGAATAATTAATTTATCGTTAAGAAATAGACTCGCATTAATTATTTTTACGCTTACCAAATCTCGAGAGTCTCTACATAAATATTTACTACAGTAATCATACAATCGTTCCGAAATCTCCGGCTTCATTGTTTCGGTATTTCGTTATCTCATCCGTTTTGTACACCCGTGATATATTTTTATGTAATCTAAGCTTATAATATGAAAATAAAATCTGTTTAAATTCTAGCTAAAGTAAAAACTTGTGTAACAAATTCTTTTACTGCGATTGCATAATAAAATAATGAGGGCCCGTTTTAAATTTCGTAGCACACGAGCGCTCTCAGTGAGGTTCCCGGTGTCGACACCGATAAATTTAATAAATGTCATTTTAAATGTTCAGCATTAACATGTCATGCGCTCAGCATTAAAGGAATACGATCACGCGTGAGAAATAAAACATATTTCGGGTAGATACAAAGTCAGCCGACCCGCACTTGGACAGCTCATGCCATGCTCCACTGCCCTCTTAAATTAACAACTAAAGTAGAAGGGAGGAATCAGAATAGAAGAGTGTTTACGGGACCCTTCTTAAGTAAAGTTATTTATTATATTTCGACAACGCTAATTTGACCATATGAGAGGAGGTAGGGTCGGAAGTCTGAAGAAAATCCACCTTACATCCGAAACCAACAATTTTGTACTGCTCCAATTGCCTAAAAACAGCACGCTCTGCAGAATACACATTAAGTATTTTACGTACTTGCCGTTATATAATTTTTTTTTGTTCTATCCATAAAAGGGAAATAGAATAGTCTTAACCAGGTCCTATCCATAGATTATACACATGGTGTGTTCAAGATCTGAACTGCATGAAATAAGTGAACACAAAGACGCTAAAACAGCTTCGATACTGTCATTACTTGTTCCTTTGCCTATAAGAACATACGTAGATTTCAAGGCCGATAAGATCCATACCACAGCTTCGCATTCGTGTTATCTCTAGCGTCTATCGCCGGACGCGAGCATTGTAAAGTGGATCTTGTCGTGGCGGCGGTACTAATTGCGGATCAGAAGATGTTCACATAAATAAAATCCGTTGTGAGCGGTCCCGCTCATTTGTAGTACGCCCAACGGTTGTCATGTAGCCATATTAATATCGATGAATAAGAAATTCGTTATGGATGGGCTACAAGGCTAGCTATTACAGCGCCGGTCTGCCGCTGGCCGCGTAGTGTTGGACGCTACCATTACCTGTCGATTCTCGTTTTCTCTCCGCATCCATGCTATATCTTGTTCTGTCTATAATTCATTTTGTATGTTGTAATCGTTAAAACTCATAATATTTAAGCGAATGACGAATCAGAGCAGAGCAGTAGTTATGCGTTTAGTTGTAGCACTGCGGGCCACGGTTTCTCTCCTCGAACATAACAAGTGCTTGTATTACACAAAAATAATTTTTCTGGTACAGATGTTTGCCGGTATGTAATTTATCTATGTAAAGTATCTCAACGACACTTCTTCTTTATTAGTCTCTGAAAGTCCGCTTCTGGGCATGTGCCTCTTCAGGTAAAGAAAGGAAACCAAAAGTATTCCGTTAAAGGAATAAGTTAACTCCCATTTCTGTATATAAAATGATACAGCATTTGTGTCCTTGTATCTTTAAGAAAAATCAAAAAATTATGTCAAAAACTCAAAGATAGTTCCACTAAACACTGGTATCCTTCATTTTCCGTAGTTCAAGAGCAAATAAATAACACATTGTTTGCGTTGTAATAGCAGCAAGAGGAACAACTAAAGTTGCTAGTTGACATTTTGCAGTGCCATGCACAAATGGACCGGTGCTTTATATAGAGTAATCAACTATCCCGGCGTGAAGTACTGCTACACCTTTACAAGTGCACCTGGCTTCTTCGCAGCTGCTTTAGCCCTAGACTCAATAAATGACACAAAGTTCCTTCTACAACTAAAAGCAATCTGTGTATTCTGGCGACACGTATCAGAAATAGAAACAGGCTAAAGTAAGCTGGCTCCTTTTTGCGGTGAAAAGACACGATTGTATTTTGAAAATGGGCATCGCCACACTCGGAAACTGTATGTAGTGAGAAATTCACGCTTTTAACCAAAGTTTTTCTTTCGGATTAGATTTCATCCCGACCGGCTCAAGCTAGTATACCTCCAAATGAACTGCCGTACGTCTACCTATAGACACCTCATTCATAAACAGGTCATTGATATGTAACAAGGAAGAAAGTTGTAGAGAGAACGGACTCCTGAGGAGCTCCGTCACAAGTCACCAAAGGAATGGATGAGCAGCTTTCAAGGAGGCTTTTTTCCGGAGGGACCGTCTCGCTTAAAAAGTTCTTTACCCAGCTAACTAACCGTACACTTAAAGCCTGTCCATAAAGCTAGCGGGCCAGACACTGTCAAAACACTTTGAAACATCAAGGATGTGAAATGTGGTAGGTAATATTTGATGATCATTCCTCATTCCCCAAATTTTCCTTGAGGATCGCCCCACATGCGAGTAGCATATTAAGATTATTATCGGCTCGAAAATAGAAAACATGTTCAGCATTTATCCTAACCTATATTCGTTACAACAAGAATACAATCGCTAAATGTACATTATGTTACCGTGCAACCGGGGATCAGATAGATCGTGTTCGCGGGCTTGCGCCGCGCGGGGGGTCCCACCGCCGATCGATCACGAGCCGCCG
Source organism: Parnassius honrathi (assembly GCA_018247895.1). NCBI lineage: Eukaryota > Metazoa > Arthropoda > Insecta > Lepidoptera > Papilionidae > Parnassius > Parnassius honrathi. The sequence goes on along the minus strand of DWHP01009527.1, from coordinate 6,353 downwards.
AAACGCCGCCAAACTATACGATTATTATATTCAATAATCGATGAGCATTAAGTGAAATTAATTATATTGGGTAATGGGTCGGTTCGTGACGGCGCGAGCGCAAACGAGCCGTATTAGTAGCGGACACGGAGCCGCAAACGCGCGTGATCGCCGCGCGGTGTGCTGGATTACTCTTAAATTGAAACTAAAGAATTACCAACATTCCTTTTAAAATATTATTTAATCATAATATGTATTTGAAAGAAAAAAAAGTTTATTCAGTAACACATTATAGTAGTTTGCTTAGAATAATAGCATATTATTTTAAGAAAAGCATGTAAAGTTACATATAACTTTATACTTAAGTAATAGAAAACAGAAAGTTTTTATAAATGGAAAAAGTTCTTCCGGGTTAACTGTATTAATAGGTGTCCTTTAGGGCTCAATTCTCGGTCCATTACCATTTTTAATGTATATTAATGACTTATCTTTCCTTGTAGGGAATAATCATGATACAGTATTATTTTCTGATGATACTTTATTGTTTTTAAACTTAAACGGCAACCATTTAAATATGCGTAACTATCCGCCGCGGCTTCGCACGAGTGATCAAAATCTGTTGCGTAGTTTAAAAGATCTAATGGTACAGACAGCGGGAAGAGACTTTGTTTTATACTATGCAAGAAGAGACGAAGTGCATACTTAATGCAATATTAATATTAATATTAGCGCCTTGATTTCACGTTAATAACCTACATTTAAGCAGCAATAAAACTAAATGTATAAAATTTACAACACCTATACAAATTTATTTTTAACGGACGATAACGAGCCCTGTCGATTCCACTATTTTTCTAGGCATCCCTTTCAACGCAGAATTTCAGTGGGCCCCCATATATCTAAACTAGCAAGCAGACTAAGCTCTACAGCTTATGCTGTAAAAAAATTGGAGGTATCACTAGTTTCGATTCAGCTAAATTAGTTTATTTCAGTTATCTCCACAGCCTGTCTTATGGAATTTTACTATGGAGAAATGCGGCTGATTGAGAAACTATTTTTGTTTTGCAGAAGAGGGCCACAGTACCTATTTACACATACATACATATAAAATTAAGATATTCTCTCCGATAGAAATTTAAAAAATAATTTAACTTTAGCCTCTCAGTATATTTACGAAAATTTAATATATGTCTTCAAGCGCAAACGTAGTTTTAATAAAAAAAAAAAAATTGATATGCACTCTGTAAACACCTGGAACAAAAACAAGCTAGTGATACCAGTTTCTCGACTCCGCAGAGTCTATAATTCATTTACGGAACAATGTATGCGATATTACAACAACAAGTCCCAGAAAAATAAACAAGGTACCTATTTCTATATTATTTTATTAAACAAAAACAGTGAAAATGATCATTATAATATGAACAGTAACGATTAATATATAGCCCCTGGGAATGAGAGGGTCGCTTCCAAGATATGTTTTGTAAGTTTGTAGTTTTAAGAACATATATTTTATAGCGAAATTTTTCTTTTGAAAAAAAAATTGTCCCGCTGGATTTCTTGCTAGTTCTTTCCCGGACCGAGGTTTTTCCGAAACAGTGGTAAAATTAAAAAAAATACTTTCAATAAGAATTACTTATAACCTATATTAAATAAAGATTTCTTATATTTACGCGAATACTACCCATATAATTAATATTAGTTTTTATCGCGTATATTAACTTTTTTATATACTCGACGTTTCGAGCACTTTACAGTACTAATGGTCACGGGGGAGGGGGGGAGGGACTGAGACGTTCAACGTCCAGATCTCATAGTTAACCGTGGTTACCATAGATTAAAATTATTAATTTTTGTTCCGGTCTACGCAGTATGAACTTATAGTATCTTGAAGTCTTGCAGTTGTATCCTTGGTTGCTTGGGTTGGGATTTTATTTTATTTTATTAATAAAATTAAATCCCAACCTAAGCATACAACTGCAAGACTTCGAGATACTATAAGTACATACTGCGAAGATCGGAGCAAAAAAATTAATCATTTTATTCTATCTGGACGTTGAACGTCTCAGTCCCCCCCCCCCATGACCACGAGTACTGTAAAGTGCTCGAAACGTCGGGTATATAAAAAAGTTAAATACACGCGATAAAATCCGTACAACCAGTTTTACCTACATTAAATTAAAAAAAAATCTACGATTACAACCCAGTATAGTCTTGGTATTGACAGAGTAATTTGACACTGATTTTCCGAGAGCGGCAATGAAGATTTTAGGCATCTTTTGCTTATCTTCATTTTCATTAGCCTGTGAAAGTTCGTCTTGTCCGGGACTCCCGTTCTAGGGAGAATTTGCCTTCATCGCCACATCGCCAGGCGGTTTAACGATCACAGTGGCAGACGTTTCGCACTTTTATACTTCCCATCGTTTAGCGCTATTCCACACCTGGCATAAACGAGATAGTTATATCGCTAACTAACGGAAGACAAAATACTATAATTAGTCATATCTTGTAGTCATCTCTTATGACACCTACGCAACGGAATGGGATCCTTTTATGCTACCACCACACAACAATTTTAGGCCAGTTGAATCCAACTTAGGCCGATTTATTAATTTCGTATTTTTATCGCATTTATAGCCTCTTTTCATTGTTTTTCTCTGGTTTAAGAAGAGTCTTATCCAAGAGTCACTTTTTTATCAAATGCCATTTGGAAGAAAGAACTTTAAAGAGCTAAAATTAAAGAAGACTGAGCTGAATATCCTAAGTGGACAATCCGGGAGACAGAATGAAAAATGTATTGAGGTATAATAAGGTACATTATTTTTACACTAGAGTTTATTTTACGTGTATCTTAATACTCAATTTGACAGTGATTGTTTCTATGTACGGGGTTTTGTAAATAAAATAATAAATCAATTAAATCTTAAAACTATAAAGTTTTACAGTACGTGCATAAACTTACAGGAAAACAGATAGCTATAAACTTTATTTTAACATTTTGTAATATTAACTAAACTAAAACATTTACAACGTGTGAATATTTAAGCATTCTTACCCACAACCCTGAGAATACCTTAAGTATCATCTTAAGTAAAAATAAAACACATATATTTGAAACGTCAGCGGAATCAATTCAATTCATATATTTTCCAGTAGGCGTCACGACTTTGAAACTGCATCATCAAAAACGAGATCAGCGCGAACCTATTTACCACTGCATAAACGGACTGACGGTTTTCTTATTCAAAACATGGAATTGAATCATTTCACAACTAAAGCCACTTCGATGCTTGTCTTGGTCCCATCTGTTGTCACGAACATCGTAACGAATGCAGCTATGGATCATTATAAAATAACCTTAATTGGTTCCCTACCGCTAGATAAATCAAGTAATGATGGTAGCAATGTCATTTATTCAATATAAGCCTTACGTCATTTTCCTATAGCATTGTTAAGGTGCCTAGATAATGGTGCTTCCATTTAAGTTTCCGATGACCTAGTTCACCTATAGCACGGCTGCCACGAAACAACGTTTGGCCGTAACACAATGCACAGACACGATAAAATAGATGATAAATGCCTTTCCAATGAAAACAATCCAATCTTTTAACAAAGTGGAGGCGTCGAATGCACAAAAAGAAACAAATGATACGTTCCAATTCATACATTTTTGTAGAAGGTAAGCTGAAGTAACTCTTATCAAACAAAACAAATATAAAGAGTGAACAATGATGTGCTATAGGTTTCGTCGTTACCGGCGGCCGGCCATACCGGAGCCCCTTTACATTACGCGTTCACTTTAGAGTAGAATCCAAGTGACGTTATGATTTTTCTATCATACTCCAGATTAAAGTAATATTAAGTTTATGAAACGAGTTAATCTTTAACCACCAACGAGTACAAGAACTTCAAATCAAGAACACGTGCAATCAAAATTAAATAAAAAAGACAAACAGATGCTTAATACCCCTAATGACACCATACCGGAAGTTAATGCTAACTTTGATATTCTTTAAATTGAGGATTTTTTTTGTAATTTATTGAAAGAAATAGGAGTGTACCTAACCAACCCAGGCAGACACCTGCGCAATAAAAAGGCCTACTAATCTAATATGCACATTTCTGTCTTTACCATATAAAATAATAAAATCAAGATTGTATAAAATCATCTCCAGTAGGTCTCCTTAGCCGGTGTTTATATGTCGGTCCCATCTGCAATTGCTTTTTTAATAAAAGTAAGCGTGATAAACGAATACACAACCAAGTTAATGGTATTTTAGATTTTATGAAAATCATTTACACCGCGGAAGGATGTAACTTACTATGTTATCACTCATGGACTTAAAGGGTATACATACCATTTTACTCCTCGTTATCAAAGAAGGGTCTGTGCTTCTCATTACTTTCCGTATAAAAAAAGAATTATTATTATTTCAGGCAGTCTTGTTCTCCGGTCCAGCCTTCGTTTGTCTAGCATTCGTGCTGCAGCCATAATATGCCGTAGCTTGGCTCCTCCACTAACAAAATTTGGTTTAATTCAATTACTTTTGTAGTGCGATATCCTATTTTTAGCGGCATGCTTAATCATAAGCTAAGAGACTCAATTAGAAATTTCCCAAGGATTTTTTTTACTGTTGCATCACAATTAATTTTGCATAATTTAAGAATATCCATACATACATTTTCTAAACTATGACAATTTGAGCTTAGGTATAAACAATTATATAGTAAAAATATATGAGTACATATTCTGGAATCTTTATGAATCTTTAAAATAAAAAATAAACATAAAATAAAGCTATAGTTCAACCGGCTGCTAAGATTATCTTAGATATATTACGTTAAAATATTTATATCTTTTTATAAAACTGTAATGACAATGACAATCAAAATTACGCTGCAGTGCTAAGATTTTCGTTCGGATTCCAGCTGATTTGGATCTCATGGATATCTACAACCAATTCAAACAAAGATAGCTACAGATACGTTGTCTCCTCTGAGAATTAAGATGGATTGCCACAAAGTCTGTAATTAATAATTATACAGGATTCTTTGTAGAACTTGTTCTATAAAAATCCTGTATAATTACCAAAAATCACCCTTAGGTGAAAAACTAGCACACTCTTCTTCCTACCAGATCGTAAGTGGATGCTTGTGGCCCATAGACATATACATTTATCCGCGATTAAGAATCCAAATTCAGAAGCTTTGTCACCTCTAAGGACTAATATGGAATGTCTCGTTTCCAGTAAAATAGGGTCTTCGGATCTCTACACTCACCATACAAAACATAGCAAGCAGTATTGTCCTTCCCCGATCAAACCGACCCATTCGTGCTACAATCATAATATAGGTGCAGCGTGACTCTACCAGGTTTTTCCCCTTCTACAGCCTTCAGTCTGTAACATAACAGTGTACGCACTGTTGCTCACAAGTAAAAATAGATAAAAGGGTACCAACCTAGATGAACTTCCAAGCAGAGAAGCAGTCCCACCAAAGACAATATGTCTGATAATGAAGTAATCACGCTCTAAGGAATAAGTTGTCATCAAGTATCAAGTTAGTGAAGGCGTTTCTATAACATCTTCTCAAACAAACACAAAGCAGCAGCAACAAAAAAATCAAAATATCACTATTGACAGTTTAAGTATATTACTTTCGTTCAACAAAAGCTATGCCTAAAATCGTTAAGTGTAAACGCATCAAACTGATGCAAGCCATAAAGTGAGTGGCGCACGAGTGGCGCGCGTGTGGTCACCGTTACTGTCGCACAACAATGCCCATACCTATAAAGAAAACATTTTTTATTTAAATTCCACAATAAGACGCAAAGGTTATTACATAACGGCGGTTGTTTTTTTATAATTTCAGGTCACTCACCGACTACAGCAAGGAGCAAGGACTAACTAACGAGTCGTTTTTAACGGATTGGTAAACTTATTGCATAATAGTAATCCGCCCCGGCTTCGCTGTATAATATCTATTAAATTGACGTTATTTAGGTTCAAGATAATCAAAGACCATTAATATTTTTTTTGAAAAACTGGTTGACCCTATTATTGAAAAATTAGTTGATCCCTAGAACTTCCCGCTAATTTTCAATACAAAGCGCTCCAAATTTCACCAAATTATGACGGTGAATATGAAATATCGGAGTAATTTAAAAACAATTTTTTCAAAAATTTTCGTTAACGATATCTCACGAACGATTTTGACCGGACTGGCGGCGATCAACGTGGGTTTTCAATGTTAAAAGCTAATTAGTTTTTGAATTTCGAATTGAAATTCCGAAAAAACAGTTTTTCAAAATTTTTATTTTTGAGATTTCTCAAAATCTACCGGTCCGAATTAGTTAAAATTCATAGGAAATCTAA
>DWHP01009526.1:0-10174 GCA_018247895.1 Parnassius honrathi | reverse complement strand
CCAGGGCGGATCGTTAGTAAGATAGATATGCAGTTAAAATGAACGAACATAGGTATAGTCATTACCTTGTAGCGGCGGTGTTAGAATATCCACTAACCCATATCGTCCCGTGGGAGTCTTTAGTGACGATAGAAGGAAACAAATCAGTCCATGGGGAGCAGCTTCACCATAATAACTACTATTGAATGTAAAACTGCTGCTGCCGATCCGTCTGCTAAGGGTTGCAACTACGACAAATATCCCCGTATGAGGCAATGCATGGGGAGGCCTATGTTCAGCAGTTAACTTTGATAAATTGCAATGAATGAATTAAAGATAAATACAATTTTTTTTGAAAATGTTAAATGTTGTTATCACACAATCTTTTAACCTAAAATATCCCAACGCTATCGCAAAAGTGAATGAAGTACAATTAGCAGATGCTACCGGCTATTACTGCAGCGAGAGGGCGCAGATGTCGCTTGCGATTGTTTGAAAATAACAAAGTAAGCGCGGAGCTCCACGACAGTTTCTAATTGTATCACTACAATGCGTAATCTAACCGGTCCTATTCGTTGGCACGTTGTACCTCCCCTGAATTCGGACATAGAATGCCATTGAGTCGTATGCATTACTTTTTTAATTTAAGAAAATCAACCATGACGAAACAATTATTAGGAACAACTTTTAATACAGACTTAATAAAAAGATAATACACCACACTTTTCAGTTTTATACGAATTTACCATTTCAATTAAAGTAACAAATAATAAGGTAATAAAATTAACAGCATTACTTTCGTTTTCCAGTATTTGATTGTGAATTCAAGATGATTAGCATTTTTAAAGTTATGTTATTATTACATATTGTAATAAGCAGTTTTCTATTATTTCTCCAAAACATAATAATTAAAACGTTATAGTAATTATGACGAAATTTTAAGCCCTCTGTATTCTCTAAAACATTATGTTCTGCACCTAGTAGGTCCCAGTTCACCAGGTGCCGTGAAGAATAAAACCGATGCTACCTCTCGCGCGCCAAATTGCCCGTGTTACAATTCAAAGCACTTTTAAGGCCTCTGCTCACGTGTGAAATCTTTTTAATTTACTATGGCCTCTTTATTACGAGGTGGGTATTAAAGAAACAAAGGTTGATCTCTAAAACACCGCATTTGGTTGCAAAACACACGATATTTTATATTTATATAAGGAGTAAAATTAACCATTTTATAGAAACAATATTATTATACACGTGTATAAAAGTTAAAGTTACAGCCTATATACGTCCCACTGCTGGGCACAGGGTTTTACAACGAAATATCCGCCGCGCTGCCCCAATGCGTGTTGGAGAACTTCACATATCTTAGAAAAAATATTTTCCTATTTCTCTTACATTGCAGCAGTCCTCACGATGTTTTTCTTCAGCGCTGAGCACGTGGTAAATCAGCACTTAAAATTGCAATTAACAATTTCATTAGTGCCGGCAATTTCATATGTACAGTGAAACTTAAAGCAGCGAGCGCATAGGCTCTAAGCTACGACGGTTACGACTAAAATATTAGTAAATTACAGCGTTGCGAAAATAGTTCCGTTGATGAGAAGGATTTGTTTCCACTTATCGTATTAATAAAAACTGCACTTTACTGGTTTTGTTCATTACCTGAAACAAAAACGATTAACATTAATAAAGATTACTTAGAAGGGTGAAATCGCAATAACCCAATCGATAGTGCTTAGTTTTATTGTAGAATTATATTCAATACTAGCGAACTGCTGCGGCTTCGCCCGCATGTTGTCTATTATTCAATATAATTATCAAAGACTATAGGTATATTATATACACTTTTCGCTTTGCCATAAAAATCTCGCAAGTTTTCGAATAAAATATACCCTGTACGTGAAATTCCGTTACGATCGGTTCAGTCCGATGATTAGCTCGGACAAACAGACAGACAGATGAACAGACAAACATTTTAAAAATGGTTTTTCATGTAATAACAACCCCTACAGCTCATAAAAGGCAGTAATTACAGACACTCCAATTTTATATAAATGTGTATATATGTAATTGTGTATGTGTGGATTTAATGAAGTGACAAGTTTAAATTTACGGGGACCATAGGTTTAATTAGTAATTAATGCGAGAAATTATTCTCGGACCAACCACGTGCACGTGTTACTCTGTTATAAGGGTATTTACTGCATTTTAAGGTACTAATTAGAAAGGAAGTTATAACAGTAGGGGCAAGATAAAGCAGTAGAGAACAATAAGGCATGTGTTGGCCTGGGGGCGGGATGACGCGTGGTTGAGGAATGATCAGCCGTGTGGAAATGACGACTTAATGGATTATACATGTCCTTCGACATCGAGATAAGTGTCGCGTCAGTATCATGGCTGTCAGTGAAGATTAGGCACCGAAATCGTATAAAATAATATTCCTAATAGTAAATTTAAAAAATCAACGCTTTTATTGTTATAGGGGATTGAATTTTAATACCTAAACAATCTCTGAAAACAGATTTCGTTCGCGAGCAGAGGCCTTTGATGGCTCCGTGGCGCAGTGATTTAGCAATGAATTACAGCGCTCTAGGGGCCGCGAGTTCGAATGCCTCTCGAAACAGGTTTTTGTATGACCTAAAAGTAATTACTACGGGCCTGAATGTTTGTGCTTGCGATTTATGTTGAAATTTGTGCTTGTAAATTACCCACACGGTACAGGAGAAATCCTAATGTGGTGGTAACGTATTTAAAATAGAATAAAAAAATATCCTATCGATATATATCATATCGTAATATCCAATTGTTCATGACATAATTTTTGACGGATTACGCTAATTAATCTTTTAATATAAGGTAATAATATAAAATATCAAAATGGAAATATTACTGAGGAACCGCGAGGTAACAACCAATGCCATAAATCTTGAATTTTATTATGTATATAATTTTTTTGATATTTGTTGGATAAAAGCAGTATAATTTGTACTTTATTAATAATAATTCATACAATAGTATGCACTGCATATTATACTTCCTTGGTTAATAATAATACAACTCCGGTAACTGCATTAACCGATTTTACAAAAAAGAGTAAAGAGCTAAGAAGAGTATTTTACAGTGTACCTATGAAGATAGGTTCTTGCATGAATCATTATGGCAATCGACCCACATCGCACACATGTACCCCACGCACGCAGCCATCCGGCATCCCGGACAGTTGTTGCGTGTCGACGTGATACATCGTAAATTGAATATGGACAGTGTGTTATATAACGAGCTATGCGATAACCATTAAGCTCCACCACAATAACCAACGATTTACCGGCAATCTATTCTTTTATAATGCAGGCCAAGAAACGCCTCTCCACTTACGGCAAAAAGTCGAAGGAGAGATCTCCCGCTGTTTCTTTGTAAGGGGATGTTTCTAAAAGCAATCTGGACAAACGTCTCGTGGGACCGGTGTGAAATATTAGATGTGTTCGTTAGGGCCTGTGACTATTACAAAGCTACTTGCAGTGTTAACTATGATCCAAAGCAGTGTGGAACGATTGCAAATTTTCCGCTCCTCGTGTGTCAAAGGAGATAAAATATTACAACTGCGATATGAAGGCGCCTCGTGATCGCGTTTGCGCTAACATCGTTTAAATAGTAAACCAGCGGACGTGCTAACCGGCTTATCATTCCGACACCTAGGAAATTATGATCACGACTATTTACTTTATAGCTCATATTTTGTTCGTCATTAATCTGTCTAGAAGAGTAAATACTAAGAGTTGACTTTTATGGTATTTATTACCTAACCCAGGATTTCAGTCCAATTCGCCAAATGATAACCACAATCGTATCGCGTTATTTATTAAATATTTATCTAAAAAAACTACACGAATCTCCCGAAAACTTTCTTATTCATTTCAAAATTGTTAAAATGTTGACCTATTTTTATCATATTTAATTGTAATTCATGTCTTACGCTATTAATTGAATAAAAACGATCCACGATACAGGAGAAACACCTAGTGCGGGAGTAATGTTCTTTGTTAAATAGTTTTTATATTTAAAGTATGCGAAGTAATCAGTATAAAGCGCCTCTATCACACGATGTAAGTTTGCATCAAGCAAATGATACATATTTGGTATAGTAGTAGTAGTTTTATTTTACTTTCTCAAATAACATTAAGTTGATCAATGTGATTAAAAACATAACATTTCAAAACAACTATGAAAATCTACATGGCTCACTCTATAATGATGAAATTAACCACCATTTTTAAAGTTGAACGTTCAAAGAAACGCGTTCCTTAAACGTTTAGTGTGATGGTAGGCTAAGATGTTGAAATAAAGAGATGTTACGCTTCAATCGCTTAACTTAAATATAGGAATGCAACCTAATTTTACAAACTGTGCAATAAACAGATACACCATAATCAACAAATAATGGGTTAACAGACTTTGAAATTTTTCCGCTAAGAAAGCTAAAGCTTAGAGCTAAAAGAAAGGGAAAAAATTCAAAGTCTGACTTTGAATTTCTTCCCTTTCTCTTAGAGTAAGATAATATATATTCTAATACTTACTAAACATAAATAAAAGCGACGGTATCGATATTTTGATATAACTAAATAATTCTGGATTTCCATGGTACACATTTTTTTTGTTTATTTAAAATAAATACTAGATTGATTTTAAATCATTTTGTAGTTATTATCAAATATTCATCATGAGTCCTGTGGTGGCATCGTAAGAGAATTCATTAACTTTTCTCATTCTGCGGGTGACGTAGGTAGAAGCCAACTAAAGATTAGGCACGGAAGATCTTATGGTCTCCGATAGACGGTAGAACAAAACATATCATGTAATATTATATTCGACGTAGAATATCCAGACCGGCGACCGAAAGCAGTGTTAAAAGTAGCAATCATATTGATTAGAACAAATCCTCCATACCATGGGGAATGCCCAAGTCTAGCGGAAGCTTTACGTTAAACAACTAAAATTGGACTAACTTTTATTACGATACATTTAAAAAATATTTTATTAAAATGACACTGAAGATAAACATTAAGAATTAAATTCAAGAAAATATTTTCATAGCTAACTTAGCAAATTCACATAACATTTCATAATTACTATTAACATTCATTTATAGTGAATAAAATAATTCCGACTTTGTAGTGTTAACAAGCAACGAGAATGGCAGCTCGGGCTCGCTAGCCAGCGCACTACCTGGGCAGCTGGTTAAGTCCCCACCAACGTGCCTTCGCCACCCTGCAATAGTTATATCTCGCTCGCACTTACATCACGAAAGCTCCGTGCGCCACAAAAAGCAGTTTTACTTAGTAGTGTTATATGCATTTTGTCGGTGTGTGTGTGTAGCTTGGATTTACTGTCAGGCTGCTTTAAAACGAATAAAGCAGAACGCAAGGCCCTATCGATGGCGGATAGAACGTTTTAGACTCGGAATGTAATTTACCTGTTGGAACGCGTGAACTCGCGCGGCCTTGTGCGCGAGCGCAGGTTTGGCTACGAGCTACGAGTCAGTACCACCCGAAACGTCAGCGCGGGTGCGCGTTACGTTCTTCCTATAGGTGACACGCGATCTTTTCCAATCAACGCGCTCGCGGGAAGTAAGTTAAGTGGCCGGTTCATACAGTGAAATTTCCTAAACTCATAGAAACGATGTCGCATTTATTGTTTTAGTGCTGAGTTTGTGCTAAAAATGTAAAATAAAACTATGTATACTCCGAATTATTAAGTGAAGTTTAGTGAATTAAAAATGTGCATAATGTTGTTTACCAGCGCTCTCGTACTACTCAGCGCTACTTTGCCGGCATGGAGCGCCTCTTTATCGGCAACTACAGGAGCACGATATCAGGCTCCTGATGAGTGTCGTTGGACAACTGACAACGATGAGTCTGGTGTAACGTTACAGTGTAGATTAAGGACAATAAACAGCGAATTAGAAAACACAAACTTTAGTGCTATACAACCTCATCTCACCGTAAGATTACGACTTGAATGTAGTGACGCACTGTTCTTTCAAAGTTCTTTGGCACCCGGAAGTTTCCGCCAGCTAATAGAGCTACGCGAACTTACAATAGAATACTGCAAAATTGGAAACCTTTCAGATGGAGCATTTACAGGACTTCGTGAGTTGAAAAATTTAACAATCAGAACGCATAATACAGAGTGGGCGACTATGTCGCTAGAGATAACACCGACAGCTTTCTCCAGAGATATACAAAATTTGGAAAGATTGGATTTGAGTGAAAACAATATGTTGACATTTCCTGAAGGAGCTCTTTGTTCTTTAAGAAATCTTGAATATTTAAACATGACTAACAATCGAATGAGAGACATAAGTCATTTTCAATTTTCAACAGCTCATCGACACCCTACCGAAAAATGCGGAGACAATCTTTTAATTGTAGATTTGTCGAAAAATGTTATAGACACAGTACCTCCAGGACTTCTTTCTGGGTTAAAACGATTACAAAAGCTTTATCTTCAAGGCAATGGACTTAGTTCTGTTGCTGACAGAGCATTAGAAGGATTGATTTCTTTGACAACAATTCGCTTCTCTGACAACCAGCTCACAAGTTTGCCCCCTGAATTATTCAGCGATACAAAAGATCTAAAAGAAATATACCTTAACAATAACACAATTACCGTATTAGCGCCTGGATTATTTAGCGAACTTTTACAACTACTTGTCCTAGATTTGTCACATAACGAGTTAACATCTGATTGGATTAATACTTCAACCTTTACAGGATTAAAGCGATTAGTGTATCTAGATTTCTCACACAACAGAGTTTCTAAAATAGAAATAGCCTTATTCAGAGACCTACAAAATTTACAAATTTTAAAGATGCAGGATAATTTTATAGAACATATACCAGAAAATGTGTTCAGCTCTCTTACTAATTTACACACTTTAATTTTATCAAATAACCGACTGACTAACATTGAGAGTTATGCCTTTTTTGGGATGCCAATGCTTACTATCCTTTCTATTGATAGCAATCGTATTTCAAAAATACATCCACATGCTTTGCGTAATTGCTCAACACTACAAGACCTGCATATTAATGGAAATCGATTGGACGAAGTTCCAATCGCTCTTAAAGATATTCCACAGTTAAAAACTCTTGATTTAGGTGAGAATTTAATTGTAAGCATTGAAAATGCATCATTCATGACTATGCAACAAATGTATGGATTAAGATTAACCGAAAATAACATTGGCAATATAAGCAAGGGCGTATTCGATAAAATGACCTCCCTTAAAATATTGAACTTGTCTCGAAACAAAATTAACAAAATTGAAGCTGGAGCATTCGACGGAAGTGTGAATTTACAAGCTATAAGACTCGATGGAAACTACTTGACAGAAATCGGCGGCCTTTTCGCTAAATTACCCAACTTAGTATGGTTGAACATATCTGATAACTGTTTAGAATGGTTCGATTACGCTATGATTCCTACTGGTTTGCAATGGCTAGACATTCACGCGAACAGAATTGCTGAACTTGGAAATTACTTTGAAATTGAATCGCAGCTGTCACTTAGTACTTTTGATGCAAGCTCAAATAGGTTAACTGAGATAACTGGAAGTGCAATACCAAACTCAGTTGAAATGTTATACTTAAACGATAATTTAATTTCTAAAGTTCAATCTTACACCTTTTTCAAGAAACCCAATTTGACACGAGTTGATCTGTACGGAAATAAAATAACAAGCTTGGACCCAAATTCATTAAGAATATCTGCAGTCCCTCAAGACAAATCCGTTCCCGAATTTTTCATAGGCGGAAACCCATTAGAATGTGATTGTACCATGGAGTGGCTACAAAAAATTAATACTGGAAACCGAGCCAGAACACAGCCAAAGCTTATGGATTTGGATAGTATACACTGCAAATTATTATATAATCGTGGTAACGCACACGTTCCTTTAGTTGAGGCCGCACCTCATCAATTCTTATGTAAATATGATTTTCATTGTTTCGCGCTATGTCACTGCTGTGATTTCGACGCCTGTGATTGTGAAATGACTTGTCCTAATAATTGTACTTGTTATCATGATCAGTCGTGGTCGGCTAATGTTGTGGAATGCACAAGCGCTAGTTATGTGAGTTCATTACCTGAAAGAATACCAATGGAAGCCACGCAACTCTATCTAGACGGCAATGACATAAAAATTCTTCCAAGCCACGCGTTTATAGGAAGAAAAAGGTTAAAAGTATTGTACTTAAACTCGTCGAAAATTGAAGCAATTCATAACAGAACATTCAATGGATTAAAGGAGTTAGAAATTTTACGTTTAGACTACAACAATTTAAATAAATTAGAGGGTCAAGAATTTGATGGATTAGACAATTTACGTGAACTGTACATAAACAACAATAAAATTCGCACCATTGGAAAAGACATGCTTAATAATATGCCACGTTTAAAAATTTTACACTTGGATCATAATCGATTAATAACGATATCAGTGTGGCAAATCAATCCAGCCCTCACTGAAATAACTTTATCTTATAATCCATGGTCATGTGACTGTGAGTACACAGAGATGTTCAGAGAATGGGCAAAGAGGGTGATTTATATTTATGATCTAACCGACATCAAATGCATATACAGTAAGGGAAATAATTCAGATGTAATTCTACATAATGAAAGCATATATATCGAACCCGATTCTGGTTTTAAAATATTGGAAGAAAATAACACTTTATGTACTGGATTACCTAGTATTAACAATAGCATTAACGGGAATCTCACTGCAACAAAGACTATAATCACAAATGAAGAAGTGCCTGATTACATACCACTGCTTATCGCAGCATTTGGTGTTTTAGTCCTAATATTATTTTTGAGTCTCCTTATATTTATATTTAGACAAGAGATGAAGTTATGGTTTCATTCTAAATTTGGTGTACGGCTGTTTCATCGTGCAAATGACGTTGACAGAGATGACCGTGAAAAAATGTTCGATGCTTTTGTTACGTACAGTTCTAAAGATGAAGCTTGGGTTGCATCGGAATTAGTCCCCATGCTTGAACGTGGTGACCACTCCTATAAGTTATGTTTGCCATATCGCGATTTCGCAGTCAGCGGGAACGTAGTGGAAAATCTTACCAGAGCAGTGCAATCATCTCGTCGCACAATAATGGTATTAAGTGAAAATTATATAAAATCTGAATGGAGTAGTATTGAATTTAAATCAGCACACCTCCAGGTTTTAAGAGACAGAAGAAGAAGACTTATCGTTGTTCTAATTGATGACGTTCCGCCAAAGGATCTTGATCCCGACTTACGGCTGTATTTAAAAACGAATACGTATTTGCATTGGAGCGACAAATCGTTTTGGGAAAAGTTAAGATTTGCTCTACCCGACGTCCCGAGTAACCAGCGGTGCCACGGCGCACCAAGTCCCGTCGCAGGTGGGACTGCACCAATGCACCGACATCTCCAAGCTCGAGCCCATATGGGGGCATTGCCACCGCCACCAGTGCACGGAGCACACCCAGTATTACCTCCACACCCATCCCATATCGCACATCAATTACCCCCGCGTGCCTCGCCACGTACTTTATCAGCTCACGTCTGAAGTACGTGGAACTTTTAAGCTTTTAGTGAAGTGATTTAACATATAAAACGAACTTAAAATATAAAGTGACTCAGTGAAAATTGTGATAGCTAGTCCATTAGCCTATACTATATTGTAAATAATTTGTAATATAAAATTTCAACTAGTGATACTGTACAAATTCCTATATTTGATGTATGTATAAGATAAACATTATTTTTTAGTTAAAATTTAAAAAAAAAATATTAATTTAATACAACGATTTAAGCCTGTATTAATTAATTCCCTGTCCTATTAATGTCTTACTATTGTGTCCGAAAATCGGACAGGCATAGTGATTGGTCACATTATGTTGCCCAAATTTTCACAATAATTTAAATTTCAATGTATTTATATTTTAATGTGTGTCTTGTCAGTGAAACTTTATTCACTCAAAAATAATCTAACCTACAAAATGTTTACTTATTACGCCAATGTTATGGCTATCTAATTTGAAATGATTTAAAATGGCTGCACTGCTAATATCTGTGATAACTTAGATATAGTTAGTTTAGCTGACATAGCATTGTATATGTGTACATTTTGTAATTTAGTCATGCCTATGAG
>DWHP01009525.1:0-10175 GCA_018247895.1 Parnassius honrathi | reverse complement strand
GAAATATAGCAGCATTAAGCTACTATTTCACGCTGGTATTCTGTGAGAGCGTGGTCCCTCCCCGGTCGAGCCGACCCTAAAGAGTAATGTAGAGTGTAGAGTAATGTAGAAAATAGTGATTGTTAACAAATTACAGATAGAAAGAAGCACGTTATTCAAAAGTGTTTAATAACACAGGGAATGTTCTTTCTTTACATACCTGCCTAGTGGTTAAAAAGTGATTCTACAGATGATACAGATATCAACGAAATCAAAATCTCACGTAGATCATGAAGTCCATAGAAAAAAACCAAATCGCCGACGAAATCCAAAGAAACAATAAACGCATTCACCAGTTCACAACTACACGAACAAGCTTGGAATAAACAAAAAAATATCGCACTACCTACATTATTGCACGACTCAAGTCACTTGTTAGATATGATATTTGACGTAATACAATTTTATGACTCGAAAGGCGCGATCCTGTAAAAAATCAAAAATCCGCATTGATTTTCATTTTTAGCAAGACATTTAGTTTGATTTATTCTCTTATTTTATTTTTAATAAAATCCTTTAATTTTTCGCTTTTTTACGGTATAGTGTACATAGACTGGGCCGGAAATGGACCGTCTCTTTTTCAGTGTTGTATTTAATAAATGTAAAAGGAAGATAGGCAATGTTATTTTAATTGACGACTTTGTGGTTTATTTTTCGCTCGTTTTTATCGACAGCAGCTGACAACTAAGCTAGATTTCTGAATTAAATTACAAATACAACATTATTGTATATCATATAGTGGTTAATTTTTATCGAGCATTTGAAATCATTTATTCTAAATTAATATATAATTCTGCTCTTTGAGCGATGGACGCAACCTCTAGTATAATATATGGGGTCCTTCAAATATAACCTGCGGCCCGTAACTTAACGCAAAATCACTGTCTGCTCCTCCGAATCATGTAACTTTATTGCATTACCCTACCGGCACTGTCAGATTTACTCTCCAAAATTCTCGCATCCACATCTATATTTATGTTTTTTACCTTAAAACCAGCTTAAAATTGATTACTGGTAAATATTATACTTATGGTATATTGTATATTATATAGTAAGATGGTGACCTGGTGACCGGTAACTCAGGTTTTACGTACTTACTTCAGGCACTAGCGATCCACAACCATTCTTGTTTGATAGCTATCAAGTTTATTGTTGAGTTATATTTATGGTTAAGACATTTTAGTGGTTTTGTGATGAAAAATAAATAAATTTTCATTTAATGTATCAACACATAAAAAAATATCCAATCAATTTTTTGGTAATATATTTAATGGTAATATATTTAAAAATGGATACGGCTCCATCTAGTTATGGACAATAACTACGAGTATGGAATATTTATTTATGAGGTTACGTTTCTCAGTTTTCCATAGTTTTTTTATACAATAGGACGATAGCATCTTTCATCAATTTCATGCTATAAGCATGTTGAAGCAACGCGCTTGTAGCATTCTTATGTGAGATGAAATTCTTCCACAAAAAAAGGTTCTTTAACGGTGTTAAGCTTTGCTTTGACATCGTCTTATTTTGACGCAAGTAAGAGATAAAGCTACGAAGTAAACTAAGATTATCGGTGACGTATAAACCTGATTCTTGAAGCTGAAAATTTAAATTCCATAGATCTGGAACCGAGAACGGAACCGTGTGCTTAGCGTGTTAAAGAAAAGTATTTCTACCGTCTAAGAATCCATTTGATTAGTTTCTTACCTTCTACCGCTGAATAGCAGTGCTTCACCACTGTGTTCCGATTTGGAGGGTATAGAAAACCAATATAATGACGCTCTTTGTACTCCGAGGTGACGACGCATCTGTAGGTTCTTTGTTTGGAGTCTATGGACTGCTGCTTGCCTTCATATGGTCTGTGGGTTCGATTGCCCCTTCAGTATTACAAAAATGTCACATTTTAATATTCCAATGAAAAACATCTACGTCAATTTTGAATACCGTTACCAGCCTATAAATCCACTGTTCAACATAGGCCTCCCCCATGGAGTGCCCCATAATATTTGCCATAGTTGCCACGCTTGGCAAGCGGATTGGCAGCAGCTGCTTATTTCTTATTTTCAGTCGTATTTAGGAGTACACTGCTGCCCATCTCCTGATTTTTTCCTCTCTGTCGCCTCATACGACACCAACGGCGTGATGTGGGTTAGTGGATATTCTTACTCCGCCACTACACGGTTCAATTTTGAGTAATATGTCAAAAATTTGGGCTTAAAAACCACTATCTTCGGGTTAGTAGTAATCAATGAGCCCATAACGTAACACGCCGTGTTGATCACGCCAATACACGCTAATAAATTGCTTCAAGCACGGCTGTCGTTTACGAACCGTGCTTTTAGTGAACGGACACGGACTGCACACAACGATCGCTCGTGACGTATTAGCCGTGAAATGGCCATTATGTAAACAAGAAAACAAAAAAAAAGAGTATGACGGATTCGACATGTCGTCAAAGTGTATTATTTCTCAGACATGCATGTTTCCTCACGAAGTTTTCCTTTCGATAAGCTTACTATTGGGTATTACTGTAATTGTATGTTTATGTATGTTTTTCTAATAAAGCGTCCCTGAAACCGCTTGCTGAGTGAAACAAAAAGTTCAGATAATGATATGAATGATGATTATCGTTGTCACCCTTACAATATCCCACAAATCCACTGATGAACATGAATCTTCTCTAAAATAATGCTACAAAATATGGTTCTACGAGATAATGTTTTATCTTTTGTAAATACACTTAAAGTTTCCACATCGGATTGCTGCTTATTCTTGCTATCAACAAGTTATATTTCACGAGGAGCAATGGAATTTTTATTAGTTTTTATTGGCTTCTGTCCCGCGTCCTACCAAGCAATTACTGTACACTACACTAACTAGTATTTCAAAGTCGTACGTAATTAACAGGTTGTATAAAGCATCTGCTCATTGAGAAGGCAAAAGTTTGTGAGTGTGATCAAAAATTCAACTTTACGCCACGGTAATAAGATTTTTGTTACTTTGAGCATAAATAAATGTTTGTGTTTTTCTCTGTTTTGGTGATTAACAACTGTCTTCCATCATTTTAAGCTTTTAACGTTTTTAAACGCCGCGAGCACATTGTTGTGCCATTTCGTTAATAACATTTTGTTATTTAAAAAAAAATAGTGGTGTAAGTTCCAACTTAATGTGAGAAGGTATTCACAAACTGTGTTTACTGTTTTTTCTAGCTTTTACTGTTTTTTCACCGAGCCGTGATGCGCTTTAGTATCTAAAGTATTGTTCCCTCACTTTAAATTGTAAATACTTAGTCTTAAGCAAAATTACAGAAGCTTGATTTTGCTCAAGACGAAATAATACACATTTAATACAGATTACGTTTAAATTATGATCATCATCATTACATCCTCCATATACTGCATATATCAGTTACTCTAGTTCTACTGCGGATATCTTAATAACGATATCGGGATATCAGTCACCTCAGTCCCCCGTGACCATGGCTGCTGCAAAGCATCCGATTTTCAGGAATTAGAAATCATAATAATCAAACGCGATAGAATCCGTAAAAGTAGTTTTAATAAATGTGTAGTGTTCGCGTAAATATAAGAAATCGTTATCTAAGCACCTAGCTTCTGCTTCGCAAACGAATTCATTTTAATTGCTATATTTATGTCGACGAACGGAACTTCCTCGAGTAACTTATTATAAGTATGCAATAAGCAATACAAAAGTCATTTAAATATTTACTGTTTCTGAAAAACAATAAATAATAAAAAGAAATAGCAAAAAAACTCCGTGGAACTTTTTCAAAATAATATTTCACGATAATGTATGTTGTTATATTTACAGCGAGTGTTAACCATATGAGCTACCACGGCTTATGTGTAATTTTAAGTGCTGATTTACCAAGTGCTCAGCGGTGAAGGAAACCTGCATGTCTGAGATATAAAGAAAAAAATATTTCGAAGACATGTGAAGTTCGCTAACACGCATTGGGGCAGCGCGGCGGACACTTCCTTGCCCTAAAACCTTTTCAGAAATGAGGGGAGGCCTGTGCTCAGCAGTGAGACGTATATATAGGCTGTAAAAAACAAAAAAAATGTATGTTGTGCAATTAATTATTAAAAATCATTTATTAAATCGTTTGGCAGAGGCTACAAGGTTTTTTACTAACCATGTGATAATTTCTGTCATAAATACTCCTTTTATACAATCATTGCTAATTCAAAAAATAAACTTGGTGATATTTTATTAAATATTATTATATATTATTATATTATTATATCATTTTCCGAAAGCTTATAATTACACTGAGAATGTATGAGTAACTCTGTTTATTAACTGGTATTATTAGCTTTACTTTCTTAATTAGAACTGTTGTTGTGTTCAAATGCGTTAAACTTTCGTAAATATATTGAAAGTGCAAAATTAATACACATTTTTCTTTCTCTTAACGAATTTGGGAAATAAAATGCTATTATGATCCACGCAAAACAAAAATAGTTTCTACATTATTCATAGGCGAAATTCCATATTATAACATTCTGCTATGAAAATATATTATTTAATTATTCTCTATATATACTTAATTATTCTTTTAACACTCGTGAATTTCCTATTATTTTCATGATATATCCCTCAAAGTGAATTTGCTTTATAAATTGATCATACGGTATCAATTTTAATTTCCGAAAGTGGTTGCATTCCGATAATAGCGTAGTGAAAAAATATTTATGTCGTTATACAACAAAAGAAAAAAAGATGGAAAGAAATAAACTTGATTAAAGAAACGAAACAATAAAAATACATGAAATATAAAACGAGGAATTAAGTAAAACAAAATGAGTCGTTGGTTATATTGTGGAAACCAAAAGGCAAATGTAAAAGCAATAGTACAAAGCAAAAGTTTTGCAATACAATACCTACAGGTATTGTATTGCAAAACTTTACATTATAATCACATAATATAGGAAACTATTAGGCAATAATATGTGAAAACATTGGTCATTTATAATGTTTTCATTTTAATATTATTTTGAAAACAATTCATTATTAAAAGGGTTATTGAACAGAATTACAAACAAAGTTATAGAAAAGTTAAAAGTAGGTTATTATTTTCACTTGAACCTACTGGATACTAAAATGCCGCCTATCATCGCTACGACCAACACTAGCAAAAAAAAACTATGATAAATGCCCATTAAGTCCAACAAAGTGCCACGGATATCATAAATATATTTTCCGATAGTCAAATTGCAGCATCGGCGTCGACCACAAATCTTTTTCGATAAATTCCGTTCACTCGCACTACCATTTATAGCAAGTCATCCGCTTATCGTTTCTCGAGCTCACTTCTAGTCTTAATAATTTATTGTACCGAAGTAAATTGAATTCGAATTTCTCGTTTAAAAGAATAAACATATATTTTTTTTATTGAAAAGTTGACTTTTGTAGCAGTTTTTAAAAGGAGCACAAAAATCATTGCAAAATCTTTACTTTGGGCTCACCAAAGTAAAGATTTTGCAAGAATTTTTGTGCTCCTTTTGTGTAATTAATTCAAAGGTTGTTTAAACGTCACGCTATCGTATTGTTTAATTTTATAGCTTTACAAAGAGGATATCACTTTGAGTTTAGTACGTAAGGTTAGTTGTCTTAGTAATAAATAAATAATAAATAAATTTTCTCCCTTTGGCCCGCTGCGCAAATGGAATTAGAAGCCTAGTGTTATGGTACGCCTTTTTTATAGGAGAGGGGGCAAACGAGCATACGGCTCACCTGATGGTAAATGATTATCGCCGCTCATGAACAAGTGCAACACCAGGGGAATTTAAAGTGCGCTGCCGGCCTTTTAAAAAAGAGTACTCTTTTCTTGAAGGTCTCTAAGTTGTATCGGTCCAAAAAACTTACCTGAGAAGGAAAAAGGAGAGGAGAAGCCCTCTTCTAATGGGGGGCGGCCAGTACTGATGGTGTTGCGGATGTATGCGCTGTGTCGAAGGTGAAACACCATGCTGTTTTAGTCGGTGCGAGTTCGACATAGCTCTTCTTTGCCCCCTCGAGGCGAATATGGGTAGGTATTACCCCATGTAAAAAGAAGAGTCAATACGTTATAGCGGCGTCTTTTTTTACTACCTCTGTACTACCGAAATAAGTACTAAAAAGTACGGAAAAATTATCATCCCTTATTCGGTTTTGCGACGTCGTTTTTGTACACACAGCAATAATCCTAACTTCTTACTGACGTCTGTCTTCTAAGTTTCATGACATTGGTCCGTTTAAAGCAGTTGAATTTAAGCTTATAGGCTTCTTTTAGGTAGGTTAGTATCAAATGCCATAATTACGAATCGATATATTCAACACTACAGTCGTTCACAAGTCCACTGCTGAGCATGGGACAGTCCAAGTGATCCCACAAAGCATGGTCCAAAGCTACGTCCATCATCGACTTTCTGCATATCTCACCATGTCAACTTCTTATCTAGTGGGGGGGCCACGCCACATACTTTGCTTACTAGGTTGCTTCAAAGGAATCTTTCATCCGTATTGAAAAGGCCGGTTAAATGAATCTTGAGGCTACTAATCCGTTAGGCTATTTCGAAGGATTTAACGGCAGCGCTCGGGAGATTATGACACCAATTCTCGTGAAGTATACCCCAAACATGAAAACAAGAGTAAACATTCAATGCGCGTTGCTAGCGATGACATAATATGGATCTGAAACGTGGCCGAATGAGAAAGATCAAGGTCGTTCCGAAATCAGGATATCCGCAAATTTATTTAATTCATATTTCATCCACTGCAGCATACCATAACGCTACGCGGGAATACCAATATGTAATTAATTAACTTAAAATAGGACTTGTATCAATCATTTTTATGGGCATTATATTCCGTACATTACAAAAACCGCTATAGATACATAAATATTATGTGTAAAGTTTCACATCCGACGTTCAACATTGTAGTTATTTGGACGATAAATATATTCATGGTAAGGGATACTAGTTTGGGATCTGACCGGTGGGCGACCCGAGCAACCATAAATGCATTTTGTAAATTATGCCAGTGCAAAGGGTTGACTGGTTAATTTACACCTTAATCTTACCGGAAGAATTTCTTCAATGTCCGTTCTATATTACGACTACTGTACAAATTTTCGTACGATAAAATTAAATACGCAGCACTAAGGATAATTGAAAAACTACTGGTCAGAACTTAGCAAAAGTTATAATGGCTTTATAACTTTTGCTAAGTTTTTTAAAATAAAAATATAATCATCAAAATCAGTTAACCCAGAAAAAAAGTTCTGAGTATGAATTGAGTACCTCCTCCTTTTTGAAGTCGATTAAAATAGGCAAACGTTTTATGAAAATGTTACTACTGCCATCTAGTGTCCAATAGATGGAACAAACAATAACTTCAATAAAGTTGACTTAAAAAAAATTGTGGAGAATTAAATAAAACTATTATTTACGGATTTTGTCGCGTTTAATTATCACTTTTAACTTATTTTTGTTATCCCGACGTTTCGGATGCTTTACAGCAACCATGGTCACGGAGGTGACTGAGATGTTTGACGTCCCAATGTTATGGTTAGTCGGGCTACCTTCAGTTTTTTAAATATTAATTCTTGGTCCGATTTCCGCAAAACGAGCTTATAGTATCATGAAGTCTTGCAGTGGTATGCTTGGGTTTGGATTTAATTTTATTAATTATAAGGTCCCAAGCAGATGGCAGCACCCATCCATCTTCTCTATTGAAAGTTGGATGTTTTTAATTTCAATAGCCTCGCGTATCATCCTTGGTAGGAATCGGTGTTCTTTTGCGAGGATTTGTAGCTTATCAAATCTAATGTAATGGTGGGGACGATCTTGAACATGTTCGCAGACTACAGACTTCTGCGAGAGAAAATAAGAGTACAACTAAATAAATGTTATATTTGCTAACCCTACTTCAATTTAGAACTAGCATTTTCAATTAACTTCGACAAGGTTTCATCGCATTCGGATTGCGTGCGAATTATATGTTTAATGTTTAATATAAACGAAGTAAAATATGAATTGCAGTGTGATGGCGGTGTCTAAGAATCGATTACCCCATTTCGGCTAAGAAGAAAGGCTTTCAATTGATGGCATTATATCCGAACCGCAGCGTTAAATGTGCGAGATATCTGTTACAGTGACCCCTGCCAAGTGTGATAGATTCTCTATAACAAGACAAGCATACGACTAGCAACGGAAGTTTATGACCTGATAAAGAAAAATAAAATATGGATAAAAGTATTTGATCACATCAATGATGCTTTGTAAGTTTTCATAGAAATAAAAATTCTACAAATCAACAACTTGTAGCAGATTCAATTCAGACAATTCCCGCTACCATGACGTTGGTAGGATTATTCTACAAGCAATTTGGGCAAGGATACAGTAATTTTTCGGAATGAACGCCCGGTTTAATATCAGCACCGTCAGCCCTGATAAACGAGTGCACCCGAGTCCGATTGTAGCCGAATTAAAACCCTAAGGTAATTTACTTTCTTTTTGTAGGTTATTGCTTGCTAGCTCCTATTGTGCATTACATCGTTTTATTAAGATCTTTTGGGGCTTAAATGATGATATTTTTTACTATTTGGGTGCTGTTTTTTTTTCTTTGATAATGGACTCGTACGGTTGTACTTTTGCCAGTGCCAAGTAATGAGAAATTATCCTTTATAGGTTTTTATAATAATTTGCTTAAAAAACTTCTGTTGATGTAGCATTACGAAATTTTTGGGAGATTTTAACGGCAGTTTGAGCCAGCAGACAGATCATGACGGTAGCATTTCGAGGTACCTAAGCAGACACAGTAACTTGAGTTTCACATCAACGTCTGAGCACTTGTTTCGTCAGATGCGCAGAAATTTCACTGTCTAACAACTGTTACGAGCTGAAAATGAAAAACTGTAATTATTGACATTGAAACCTTTTTTAAGTTTCTAATTTATAAGACTGATCTTGTATAATATAATAAAAAGCAATATACAATTTACCGAACCTATTTATGTAGGTAATCCGTTACACATTATGTATGAACGATAAGTGGCTGCTAAAACTATAATTTTATTCGCGGACATGCTATTATATGGTGTTGTTACTGCTATCGCTCGTTATTTACTTTGAAAATGGAGCCATAATTATTTTCGCGCGCACTCGCTACCGTATGCAACTAAATAACGCTAAAATAACGTGTACAATATGTTTATGGCGACGATGACTTATTTCGTGTTTTGCGTTATGTTTGTTTAGTAGATATTGAACACATGTTTATTTTGTAAAATGTGAAATAGAGTTTAAATTAATTATAATAAATTCATTCTCTATTTCATATTTAGTAAAATGTGTAAATTCATTATTATTTATTATTATCGTGCATGCCATCTCCAAAAGGAAGTGTGCTTGGTCAATCGCTTTTCTTGATTTACATCGACGATCTGTGTAACCTTAAAGTCACAAATGCCAATATTTTTTCTTACGCAGATGATACAGCTATTGTATTCTCTGGTGAAACATAGACTGGAGTTCAAGGGATCGCAGAAGAGGGACTAGAAATAATTGCTCGGATAAAGTCAAACTTTCTTACTCTTAACATTAGCGAAACAAATTGTATGTGTTTTAAAATTTATGAAAGAACGCAACCTAGTGATGATATTTTTTAAGGATACATAACTGTGTAAATCGTAATAATTCATCGTGTATGATTGTATCGCGAATTTTGTCGCGATGTGCGATGGTGAAATTGTGCGGCTAGAATTGGTCCGAACAATTCCTCAGAGCACTCCCGAGATGCGATAAAATACGCAAAGAGATGCGACATCTCTACGCAGTGCCAATGAGTCAAGCCGATCGGAAAGGACTCGGTCACCGACGATTCGAACAGCTCTGCGCTGGATGCAATCAAATGGAAGGAGCTGGCACTGGGGAGCCCAGGCCCAAAGATGAGAACAGTATTCCATATACGGCCGTACATGCGCATTGTAGAGTTGCAGGTGGTGAGCCGGCATGAAATACTGTCCCGCTCTGATGAGCACGCCAAGCTTTTAAGAGGCCAATTTGGCCTTCTCTTCCAGGTGACCACGAAACTGCACGTCACTCGATATGTCGACGCCGAGGATTCCAATA
>DWHP01009524.1:0-10175 GCA_018247895.1 Parnassius honrathi | reverse complement strand
AACTTCCATAACGACTGAAAGCAACAGGTAAATAAAGAGAAAGTAAAGATATGAGTAAGAATAGGGACCGCAAAGGGAAGAATCATTTTAGAGCAGATGTTATCATTTCCAATAGCAGTAGATGAAATTGCAAGGACGAATCGCTTAGTATCATCTTCTGTAATAGAAGTAAAATTAAACGAGGAATAATGAGGAATTGGGAATTTGGATATTTCAAGTAGGGTTCTGGCTTTATTGAATGATGAAACTATGACAGGAGGTTTGGCAAAATTTTCGTTGAGATTATCCAAGATAATTTCACTTCCCACACTGACACAATATTTTCTGACACCAGATCTCAGGAAACTCCAGGCTTTTGCAGTATCGCAATTTGTGAGGGTAACATGAAAATAGCGCCTTTAAGCATCTCTACACAAACGATTGCAGCGATTTCGCAGTATTTTAAAGATAAATAAATTTCGTTCAAGGGAATATCACTTATATCTTCTTTTGGTTTTATCTCTACACGCCATCAGGTCTTTATATCAGCTGTGATCCGTCACGCAGGGTTGTGTCTTATTTTCACACGTTGTACTGGTGCATGGTAATTATAAAGATCTAAAATTAGAGAATTGAAGTTAATCACCTTGTCTTCAATATAAGAACAAACTACCGGTATCCAGTCGATTTAACTAGCATCGCCCCTTCACGTCTCCATGCTAATGCTCTTATAACTTCTAAGATATCGAAAATATGTCTTGCACTTAGGGCACGTACACGGTAAAATAGGTAAATGAGATCGTGATATGAAAATTAAGCGCATATTTTTCCGTGGTTAGCAACACTATTTAAAAACGATACGATAATCAGATCTAGAAGAGATGGAGTACAATTGGGAAAGTGGTGGGGGGCAGATAGAGGCAAGATTTCATGGTTATAAGAAGACACAAGATATTGCAGTTTATTAAAGCACGTAAATTATTTTTCATTAAACATGTGTTAAAATCCCCCATCAAGTTTAAATGTTAGTATAGAAGAAGTATGTCTAATGCATCAAAGTAATTGATATTAAGGTTATGACAATACAAGACTCCAAGGAAAATGTTTGTATGGTAAAGTGTGATTTCAAGGAACAAATTAATGTACCGCAGATTCCAATTAAATTGATGGAGATACGCTGAAAACCCTGTAAGAAATTTCCAAACGTATATAGATAGCAACGCCTCCACCGCCTTTGCCTACTTTATCGGTACGAATAAGAACGTAACCAGGTGGTGAATATTGAATAGAAGGGAGGGAAGGCTAGAGAAAATACTTAGAAATTAGAAGGGCATCAAGATAAGCACTGTCTTAGAACGTGTATGTGAGCTATGTTATGATTATAAAGATATTGAGAAAAGAGGGTAGAAATGCGATCATGCAGGTTAAGATCTACGGTAGGCTCTCAGTCCACGCTTAAAAAGTTGTTAGATGAAGACGAACATGAGAAAAAGCTATCATTATTATCTGTATCGTTATCTGTATACATAATATTAAAAAGGCACAATACTAATAAATTACTTAATAAAAAAAAATAAAAAAAATTTAAATAAAGAAAAAAAATTAACTTAAACAATATTTAAAATTAAAAAAGTAACATTAAGGGCAACTCATCTTACTCACTGGCATGATGAAAGAAATTTATACTTAAAGCTAACATTAGTTACTAAACAATTAGTGTGTATAAAAAAAATAAAGAAAAAGAAAAGAAAATGAAAAAGAAAGCTGGCGACAGTATACTGTACAAATCATTATAAACACATACTGTATGATATAAAAGTAACATACATTATCACTTTCTAAAATTCGTTTGTATTGAACGTCAGTCTAAAAATATTTATTTATACTTTATATCAAACTTTTAAGCTATGAATGTATTCAAAGTAAATATAATAATATATATATAATACCTATTAAAGTTTATTAATCTGATCTTTTGAAAACAGTGTCGTACGGTTGATAATGTACCTACTAAGAAAACTATATTTGTTGATTAAAGTATAAACAAAAACATTGATTACTGTCACAAAACATTATACATAATACGGCTGAATATGGGACGTTGTACAAATGCAATAATATGTAACTGCACAAAAACAGATATTAACGTCGGCGCGTTTTCTTAGGAACATTTGCACTATTCGTCGAAGATTTTTTTGGACAAGCCATTGTTTCAGTTTGTGGCGCATTCATTGTTGAGGTATAACGAATAGGAGAATTATAGCCTCAAATTCAGAATGTGAATTTATTTTATTCTTTTAGTTCCTTAAAGTCGGCTTTTTCTTTTTGTTCAAAGTTACCTTTACCCTCGTGAGTAGAGAATATTATATCACGTACACGTTTATTAACCTATTTAATTTAAAAAAAAAACAAAATTGGTTCTCAATTGGCGAAAATATCGCGTAACATACATACAAAAGACTAAAAATAAAACAAACATACACTCGAATTGTTACTCATACAGCCTCCTCGTTTTTATGCAGTCGACTAAAAAATAAGAAATAAGAATCAAAATATCAATTTTTAATTTCGTTTCGTCGACATCTAGCACTTTATACTAGAGTTTACTTTTTACTCTAACATAAGCCGTAACCTTAGAATGGTCTAAGGCCGTAACGTATATTCCTAGCGATCCGTCCAGGTTGCGCACGTGTAATTTCTGAATCTCGACAACAGCGCCACCTATCGGGTCTAAACGTGAATATGACCATCTAGGGACCCATTCAAATACACACAAAGAAAATCATCAAAATCGGTAGGATGGTTTCAAAATCTATAACGGACATAGGTAGAAATATTTTTGTGTTTTATATAGATAGATAGACTATCGATTCGCCCCGGTTTCGCGCGGGTGATATCTGGATCTCGATAACAGCGCCAACTACCAGGTCCAAATGTGAATATGACCATCTAGGTACCCATTCAAACACACACAAAAAATTTCATCAAAATCGGTTAAATGGTTTCAAAATCTGTAACGGACACAGGTAGAAATATTTTTTTTAAAGGTATATATAGATTGTTAGGACAGCCAATTACGTGTTGCATCATACTATACTCGGTGTGTGTGTGTGTGGATAATACATCCATTTATAATTCTAGGCGACATTTTTACTTACACCGCACGTAACAATACATTCAATGGACTTCCTAAAAATCGTATTAAAATCGTACTGAATTCCAGCATTTATGAAACGTCAGTACGGTATTTCATTATGTAAAACATTATGGTGGCATGTTTTCTTGTAGATGTAAAAGATGTTGGGCGAGACAAGTTCAAATACTGCTGTGGAGGTTTTCGTTACGTCTAAGAAGAAACATAACATTTCTTGTAACGTCACTACTTCTTTCAGCGGTACGTTACATAATTGTAAAAAACGTTTCATTTTCACATACTACCTGTTCTACTCAATAGAGTGCACGAAAAATTATTAATATAATTAAAAAAAAACTTAATAACGATCGTTTCATCGCCTTCTTTATCGGCATATCATATCCGTAGCTGAACCTGTTTACTGTTATAATGAGGGTTCGCCTGAATCATTTGGCAGGCCGATGGCAACAGAATCAGATGTTTTGCTCCCTACGCCCTCCACATACTTCTCATGCCGATCTGAGTATTTTACCTTGTATATAATATGTGTTTATGTGGGTCAGCTGGTAGAGCCACGCTGCAGCTATATTAAAGTTGTAGCACGAATGGGTCGGCTCGACCGGGGCAGGACCACGCTCTCAAAGAATACGAGTATGGTGAGTGTATCGAACCGGAGACCCTTTTTACTAAAATCGAGGCATTCCATCTTAGTCCTCAGGGGTGAAAATGCATCTGCATTTTGACTCTTAATTTAAGATAAATTTGGATGTCTATGGGCAACAACATCCGCTTACCATCAGGTGGACTGTGAGCTCGTCTGAGTCACCATTACGCTAAAAAAAACATGTACCATTAGTCTGTAAGTTCGTTTGACACATAGATAAGAGAATAAGAGAACCTCTTTATTATGTTCTCTAGCTTGTCACTTCCGTTTTGTAAAAAAGAAAAACTTAATTTGATGGATCTTTTCAGATAATCGGCGCAGTAGTGATAGGTGCTTGCTTTGCAGTCAACTTACGCGGTTTCCTGTGGCTGATTTGCAGTGAGGTATCGTTCGGTTTGTTCTACTCTGCGTTGTTTGCGTTTGAAAATGAACTGTCTCTGTTTAAAAGAGAAGTCGGAATGTACGGCGTGTCTGCTTATTTCATCGCAAGGTTCCTATGTGAGGTTAGTTTATTATATTTTATAATTAATTTCAGCAAGCCTAATAAGCTACTACCTATATATAAAAATGTTTAATGAAGACGCACTTCTTGTAGACATTTAAATGTAACATATGTACATTACCCGGTATCGGGGAAAGACACTGCATAAACGTTAATAATTACACTTTTCAATAATACATAATGTGGCGTAATGAATGGGTAATATGGAACCTGCGTGTAGTAGACGTTTTGGCGGTTTAGAAAAATATGTTTTGTTTAGTAAAAGTCTCTCGGTTTTTGAGATAATACGACATTTCAAAAATTCAAATTAAAAAAAAACGATTCAAAAAAATTATAACATTTGTTACACTTTTTGGTGGCAAGACTCCAAATGAAGCATTTTTTTAATCTATTTTTTGGACAGTATTTCTGGATAGAAGCGCTATCGACTGTAAACTATGATTTTTGATTTTTTTTTAAACAAAGATCTAACTCAAATTTCACGTTTTGCTTATTTTTTTCCTAAGTTTAACCTAACGTGATGAAAAAAATATGGTCACCTGAGTGCCAAATTAAGAAAAAAACATGCCTGTTTTCAATGAGATTCCGAAATAGTATAACTCACTGTATTTCCGCCAGAACGTCCTCTAGCCGTAGGTACCATATTATCCATTCATTACGCCACAGCCGATATACAAATCACTACGAGTATAATCATCATCGTTTATAGATTACGCATTAAGATTACAAACATTCCTATTTAAAACTTATTTCCAAACACGTAAGGTGGGATTTGTAACTAAGTGTAGAGGTCACACTTTACTGCGTAATTACGTTAACTTTACATATTTACGGTTATCGATACAGCTTATCGAAAATCCACACTTAACATAGGCCTGCCCCCATACATTGTCTCATTGGAGATTTGTCATATTTGCCACGCCTATAAAGTGGGTTGGTAATCGCAGTTTTTATTTTTTAGTCGTTATTAAAATGACGCTGCTGCCCAAATCCGGATTTGTTTTACTCTGTCATTTATGACACCTACAAACACATTATGGGGTATATTCTTACAAAGCTACTACACTGCCACCATACGTTGAGTTTTCAAATGGCTGGATATAGGCAATGTTATGAATTGATGGGTAAAATAGCTTAGCTTTGAGCGAAGGCACCTCCAACAAGAGGTATTGAGACTCGATATCGGCATTGAAGAATATTGGGTTGTGGCGGTGTAATTGAACGTTGATATCTTCTTATAATTGGTATTAATTTGTTTAATAAATGTTTTTCTAGTACCAATTTTATTTGGGTTATTTCAACAATTGGCATGTGGGATTAAGCAGCTCCGCCCCATGAAACACATTTATACACATTCATAAGAAGTTTGTGATCAGCAACAGACCGGAGACATTTTATAGGATATACGAGTTTCCTTAAACGACCTGCCACTATATTTAAGTGTAAGTCCCATCTTAGGCGGTTGTCAATAGTTACACCCAAATATTTTAGAATGTGACTTAAGTATTCGCAATCACAGGTACCGTTACTATCACATTGTTGCCTATTACGTGGGTTGGTATGTATGCGCAATTTGTAATCATTTTCTGGGGGAGAAACTTTGGTTTTGTGAAAACATAAATATTTAATTTTAGGCAGTAGGGTATCCTATCTAGTTATAGTATCTAGCCAAACAGTTACCGTGCTGAATTCCTTTTCGACTACACTGTGAAAAAGAAGTGCAGTATCGTCTGCGAACATCATAAGACTGCAACCACTTATATTCAACCTACAAAGACTATAAATATAAATAAGAAAAAGAGTCAGCCCAAGAGTACTTCCTTGCGGAACTCCGTAGATATATGGTATTTCATTACTAAAGTATTCATGTACCCTCACTCTTCGTCCTTTCGCAGTCAAATAGCTTTTAAACCACTGATACGTAATGCCTCTCACACCAGTGTTTTCCAGACGAGTTAATAGTATGAAAATAGACACAGTGTCAAAGGCTTTTTCTACGTCTACAAATACTGCTAAGAAAATCTTACTCTCCGATCAAGATGAGAAGTTATTAAGGAGGCAAACTTTAAGACAGCATCATCTGTCGATTTGCCAGCTCTAAATCCATACTGGTTGTCTGATAAAAGGTTTTATCTTTTTAAATATTGTGTAAACGTTTATTGGTTATCCTAAGACTTTTGACATTACAGATAGCAAAAACATGGTTCTGTTATTAGAAGGAAATATTCTGTTGCCTGATTCAAAAATAGGTGTAACAACTGCTTTTTTTAAAAACGCTAGGAAATATGCCTGACGGAAAGCTTAAATAACACAAAGGATCAGCTAGTAATTCTCTGTTCAGTTTTAAAACATCGTTGTTAACTTATTAAGCTTTAAAAGTAGATTAGCATTAAAGTTTGCTATAATATTAAAAATTAACAAGGAGAAAAAATTTCAAGGAGTCCTACCACCACCGAATATGAGTGTGACACCTACTCAGACGCACTCCTAGACACAGAGTTATTAGAGCTACTAGAGCACATTTAGCTTAAAAGTTTGCTATAATATTACAAATTTATCTAGGATCTGTCACATACAATGCTATCGTTTCCACTACTGATTTATTGAGTCTAGTTTTAATTGCCAATTGCATTTCCGTAGTATTAAGTTGATGTAGTATTCGTATGAATAAATTACAACCTATTGAGTGTCTGTGATAAAAATAATAAAACTGTAAACAATTAATAAAACTGTAAAATAAATAATAAAATTGAAGTATCTCTTTATAATGTCAAAATAACAGCTTGTTACTTTATGCATATGGACGTATTTAAGGTACATATAACTTAACACATTTTTTTAGTTTGTCTCTGTCTCTCTATTTGTTCTTCACTGACGGACAGCTAATGTTATAAGAAGTAACTTAAGCTACCTAATTTTATTTTAGAAAAGGAATTAGGGTTCTGCGCAAAATAATTTAAACCCTAAATTACACGCGTGCATAGTCACGAAAAACAGCTTGTATTTAATAACAATACTAGATATAAGATATGCAAACCGTCTGATACTGTACTACTACATTTAAAATAGTAATAATTAAAAAATGTCGCAAAACAACCAATTAAAATAGAAATCAATTTGAGAATTAATCCGTCCAATACAAATTAAAAAATTGAAAAAATTGTTTACGGCCAATGTCTACAAAATTTACGACGGTCCCTTATAGATAAAAATGCTAGTAGAGTAACATTGTAAAAGGACAGCCTGCTTTTACTGACGACCGGTTTCTACAATTCGGATAAGCGGTCCAACAGCCTACTTGATTAAAAATGATCGCCACAAAAAATGCTGTATGTAATAGATAAAAAATGTCTTACCATAAAAATTTTAACTCGGATTATTTTCTAACTTTTATTAAGTATACTTAAACATTGTTAGAAAAATAATTAAATGAAACAAAAACTATGAATGACTATCTGACAGATTTGTGTTATATATCAGAGGTTCAAAATTCATCTAAATTCAAAGTAAATACAATACAATAACTTTATTTCAGGCATCAAAGACTTTAAAATTAAGAACATTGGCCCATAGCAATATAACACCATTTATGGAACTTTCTTCTTAGTATTGGCGAAAAACTACACCAGAGAGCCAGAGGTCGGGAGCGAGGAACGTCTCTTCGTATTTTGCAGGAACCTGGAGTACGCAGGATTTGAAGTTCGTTGATCTATTAGACTCCAGACGCTGTAAATGTAAAGAAACAAATCCTCTATGCGGTATCGGTTTCGTTCTTCCACGAAACGCAGAACATTTCCTCCCGACGTACTTTTGTCCAAATGGTAGATGTAGAACTGTATGATGGGCTCTACAATACGCAGAGTTGTGTTTGCGTTTATTTTGGCGTTTCCACGTTGGTTACAGACGGCTCTCGACCGACGTCTCTTCTCAACAAGAGTAAACCCGTCATTATCTGTCTTGTATCACATTATTTCATTCCCGACCATAAGAAGGTGTCGGTTGTGACCACTGCTGATCCACTACATTATGAAGCAACTGCGCTGACCGGTAGTAGAATCGCGACTAAAATATTAAGTTCTTTACAAGTTTATTAACTTTGAGTACATGTAATTGTTTTTTCAGAAACAGCAGTTTGAATGAAATTACGCATTTTTTTTTGTGAAAATGAAGTGATATGAACTTACAGTGCACCTGATGGTAACTGGATACTGCAGTCCGTGGATACCTGCAGCCAACTTTAAACAAAGAAGTATATACAGTTATCATCTCTGAGGACTAAAATGGATTCCCTCACAGCCTGTTATTCTACTAGCTGTCTATCCCTTTATCAGATCTCTATCCTTAAGATCGAAACACGGCTGTGGAAACACTGTTCTTAGGTGGCACAAAGTATTAGGCACCACCCTCTACTCAAACACACTACGTGGCAAAGAAGGAATCCTACCAGCACTAAAAATAAGAATGGTTGAACTAGATAGAAAAGCAACTACCACCAAAAAATTATATTTAGATAATTTTTAACTGTTAAAACTCAGCTTGTTTGAATATCTCAATCTCAATATGTTTAAATTCTGAGAAAATTATAATTGTTATCCAACACCGAGAATGTCGGTAATCCAGGTAGACATTATCACCTAATATAATATCATTGCTTAAAATTTCTTTAGTAGTTGGTAAATTCTTCGACTGTGCCGTGTATGAAAATCGTTCACCATATTTCCTAGGGGTATCGAAAAAGGCGATTATAGGATTACTATAAATAGATAGAGATAGTGAAGACATATTAACATCTGGTACATGTTGTAACATAATCATACTTTTGACGAGGCGCAGCGTCAAATATTTGAGTTATTTGATACTGTAAGTGCGCCTGCATTGTGTGATTATGACGTATCTTCAACGAGAAAAACGTTGTTCGAAAGTGGCCTAATACGAAATGATGCAGTAGAAGAACAAAAATCTTTATCCACAATACAGTTGCGCATCAATAATTTATAACAAGGACAAAAGTGGTTCAGTTCAGAGTCAATAATTTTTTATTGATATCTACGTTAACTGTAGCATAAATAAAAAATTTGACATGCAAATGTTCAAGACATCGGCTCAAGCTGGTACGGTCAATATGGTTTATTGAACTCATGTTTTTTACAAAAAACTTTAGAGCAGTATAAAGTACTCCCCAGTTTTATTACTCTTGTAAATGAGACGAAACTTAATCTAAATATAAGCCAGTAAAGGATGTTCTTTCCATAATCTTTCCTATTTTCATACGTCCATGGACATAGACTTACGTGTTCTTATACCATTCAACCAATTACGATAAAACTTTAGTGAGCGTAGCAGCGTGCGCGCCCGCGTAGGTTTCTGACAAAAAATTATATTGTCTTGTTTTTTCGTCTTTTTATACTTTGTTACCTTTGAGGGCTAAACTCACAGTTTTAATAATAGTACATGTTACTTAACACATTCCCTGTTCATGAGGTAAACCCTGACCTCATTGGAGACTTCTACATTATACATTCATGAGGTCACCCTTATCTCACAACCCCTGCTATAAATATTTGATTTTTTTTTGAACGTGTGAGAATAATCATGATATCGCAAGTATTCCCGATGATATATATTTTATCAACTTAGTCCTCTTTATACTCACTGTCAGTAAAATATATAAAATCATTTCCTCTATTGATATCTTATTCCTATATATATTCTATTGATACGAGTATGTATTTAGCTTCTTGTTCTATTTAAAGTCAAAAATTTGAAGTCATTTGCATTACCGTCTTTTAAAAGTTTGAATGACTTACCAGAATATTTTAATGATCCTGACGAAATTAATCGTCACTTTTTGAGTATACCGGGAACAAACATCGCCTATTCATCTAATGTAATTAATT
>DWHP01009523.1:0-10176 GCA_018247895.1 Parnassius honrathi | reverse complement strand
ATTTAAAATAACCTTTTACGTAAATCCGAAGAATTATGACGTTATCTATATTTAATTACAACGTGTATAGTTTTTTATCACTAAATTAAATTGAAATCTTTACAAAACAAAATATTAAAAAAATAACCAGCATCAACTTTTTACTTGACGTCGTTTCAATGATATGTCGCTATGTACCCTACCGCAGAGTTTGGATGATTGAAATTCATTGTTATGCGAATAATCGACAAAAAATATTCAAATAATCGGTAAAAATATTCAAATAATCGAATCATTAATTTTTAATGCATTATTTGTTTAATTAAATTTTTATTTTTAAAATTCCTTAAATTACATGAATCACGAATAAAACAAGTTTATTTTGTAAATGTAATAACGTACGTAATTTTAATCCCGTCATTTCGGGAGCTTACTATGCGTAATTTTGTGATTTTGTGTTTGTCTTCTTATTTTGTGACTCGGTTTTAACTTTTTACTGTTTCTTCTATATTCGTTGAAGCCATGTCACATAGGATGATTGGGCAAAAGTGGTAGAAAAAACAAAAAAGTGATTATGGATGACTTTGAAAGAGACATTAGTTTTGACTGCATTATTGAAAATAAAATAATAATTAATCTAAACAAAGACAGCTCAACTAGTTGTGCTGAAAGTGATGAATAAATTTATTTTTAATCTAGTTTCAATCTTAAATTTTCTTAACTTTGCCTCTAGAAATAAGCAGTAACAACAAATACGAAAAAAGTGATAAATCTTTTTTAAATTATCCGTTTTTATTTTATTCTGGTATTATTCATACCAAACTGTAAATGCTTACAAACTAAATAATTGACATCGATTTTTTTTAATCGAATATTGTACGTTCCCATTTTTTGGTTGGCATGCTTGGTGCAATAAGTCTGACAGCTGTCAAAGTGTATTTCTAAAGCGTGTATTACATTATTCAATTTTTAGAAAATCTAATTAGGAACCTAAGTTGGAAGCTAGTGATCACATTACACTTAGTTGAATTCTAAATCGTCACGAAGCGCATTCGTAAAAGAAGTATCGACTGGGTTGCACGTTTAATCGATGGCGCCGTATTTATCAAAACAGCAAAAAGAATAGGACATGCCTTAGCCGTGGTGGGAACAATGGATATTAAAAAAAGAAAAAGGAGAAAATGCTGGGTTAAAGAATACTTGTCATTGAGAAAAAAACTGTCCAACGGATTATAGTGCATATTTTGGAACCTGGCAACTTTAGAAATTTTTTAAGAGTTGATTCTAAGCAGTTTTTTTATAGAATAGGGTGACAAACTAGCATACAGTCCACCTGATGGTAAATGTTTGCTGCGGCCCATAGGCTACATCTATCCTCAATTACAAGTCAACATGCAGATGCGTTGTCACCCGTGAGAACTAAGAGGGAATGCCTCGTTTCCATTAAAAGGGGTCTCTGGTTCTCTACACTCACCATACACACCAGCATTAAGCTACTATTTTACGCTGGTATTCTGTTAGAGCGTGGTCCTTCCCCGGTTGAGCCGTCCCATTCGTGCTACAACTATACTACTAATATAACGGCAGCATGGTTCTACTACGTATAAAACAGTTTGATTATTTGTTAAGTTTGGAATCCAAACATATTGAAGAAGAAGTCACGTTATTTCGAGAAAGTGTAAGTGCCAAAGAACGTTTGATGGTGACACTACGTTTTCTAGCTACCGGAAATTCATATCAATGTTTAAAGTACTGCTCTCTGATATCAGAACCGCTTTTATTAAAACTTCAAGATGTCTGCTTAGATCAAAGCGCGGGCGCCGATGGGTTGTTCTAAATCATAACGTTGCGATTACACTGTCCTAAATTGTAGACAATTTAGGAAGTAGAGCGGTTGGGACCTCCAATTTCAACTAAATCGGATCCTATCTGTTCTAACTACGATTACATCTTCCAACTTTCTAATTAGATTTTCTAAAAATTTAATAATGTAATAAACGCTTTAGATTTGGTTGACTATAGTTTATGCAGATAACCGTAGAGGAAAGTAATACATCATACACAGATAACTATATACTAGTCGGAGAGTTACAAGTTAAGAAAAACCGGTCAGACGTACCGGTTTTCGATTCGCATGCGCAATGCACTTTACGGTTACCGTACTAAATGAAGAAATCATTTCACAGCTTCATCACTCATGACACAACAATTCTTTTAAAATCGATCGGCTAATACAAGCGCAGGGCTTGTCATTCACTGACGTCGAATCCGCGCCGCGGTGCGTTCGGCGCATGCGCGTCTGGCAGTCATCTATCCCACCCAGCACACAAAATATTTTCTACTCCACGGAGACCTTTTTAAAATGGTCGTATTACTTTAACGCCAGAATCCTCATTCGAGCGGTTATCTATCTCATTTTGCCGCATCGCGATATAGATAACGACAGCGCTAGTAAAATATTTTATTAATTACATATGTGATAACAAATTGTCGTTGTTTTACTATAAATGAAAAGCAAATTGCGGCATAGGCATGCAGTAATTTCCGGCCAATTGTCGTCGGGTGTTTGGTGACTGATGACGGATGGACGGTTTTCGCGCAGGATTGTACGGTGACGCTGACTTCTACTTCGTTTTCGTTCGTTATTCGTTCAGCTAGTCAGAAAAGCGGACTCATACCGCGCGGTCGCGCGGCGCGTCGGTGCTCGTAGTTTTTTAGTTTGACAGTTGGCGCGTTTTTTCGTTTCGGTTCAACTAACCAATATTTAATATTTTGTGGAAAACATAGATTTTAAGTTAGTGTAATCTGTGTATTTTCTGTTAACTTCGAGTGTGCGACTAGTCATTTGTGTATCGTCCACATTGGCTGTGATTAAAGTGATTGTACGGTACGGTACGCCCTGTGTACTTTTGACGAGTAAGATTTTGTGAAATTTCTTTTGGAAGTCTTTTCTATCCGTGTCATCTACGACTGCAGGAGACGAAAAAGGTACAATTGAAATTTTTATTATAGAATTCCGGTTTTATAAACGCTTTTTGTGCTTGAATAAGTTGGGCATTGAACATTGCTATTTGGAGCAGACAATTTCTCTTACGGGTCCGATTAAAACCTGTTCCAAATATAGCAAATGAAGCCTCCCCGGCAGAGTCTATCTTTATATCCAATCTTAATTATAAGAAATATATTCAAAGTTATATAAAGAAGTACTTCAATAAGTTTAATTGAGAATCTCGTTTTCCCTTGGCCGGGGCGAGACGAAGTAGACAGCTGTGCACACGTAACGGGTAAAAATAAATACTCTGCTCTGGCATTATCGGCTGCTAGACAAACCGGCTTTGCTGTGGACAACGCGATATTATTAGTGCACATTATACTATGTATATTCAAACTAGTTTCAGGTTATTGTTGTAAAAAAATGAAATAGGCATGCAAATATTTAAATATACTTTGAAGAGTTTACTCAGTGTACACTGTACACAAAGATTAACAGGTTATACAAATTTAAAAAAAATTAACGGCTTATTATTTTAAATCAACAGTACCAGTGTTGCTATTACGTAAAATAAAGCTACCTATATCGAACCTACCATATATTTCTAAACTAATAAAAAAACCAATTTTCATTGTGAAGTAGCAACAAAACCATTTTTAAAGTAAATAATAATGCCTAGTAAAAACAAGTTAATAACTAAGTATTGTTTATCTTTACTTTTCAACAAAATGTGTAATGATGCATTAG
Organism: Parnassius honrathi; assembly: GCA_018247895.1. Lineage (NCBI taxonomy): Eukaryota > Metazoa > Arthropoda > Insecta > Lepidoptera > Papilionidae > Parnassius > Parnassius honrathi. The sequence goes on along the minus strand of DWHP01009523.1, from coordinate 6,458 downwards.
ATACAACATTTGAAAGTAAGGCCTAAATAATAAATGGGTGGTATTAATTAGCATTTGTAACAGGATAATAATGTACCATTTATATACATTGTACTGTGTATTCAATGCTTTTTTTTCCACTGAGTTTCTAGTTAATCGTAATTGAAATTGGCTTAATAAAAAAAATGATTTTTTTTTAAATTTATTCTTGTAAAGAGTGTACATTATTTATATTTTAAATTTTGCCAAACTGTAAGCCAGTTTGTTGGCAACACAACAATTTATCGTTTCACACTCCTTAATAAAAATATCTGGTACTTATAAATACTTTAATTAACACAAAAATAATTAAAGAAACATTCACCACTATGGACACAATGACAGATAATGTTGCCTCAAGATGGATTTGAGCTGCAACTTAGTTACACTTTTGTCACATATATCCGCCACCTCATTCAACAAAGTTGGAGTTATCCATTGCCTTGTACGCCGTCCAAAGTAATTTTCAGTCCTAGGTATGAGATATATCCTCCTTTGAGTAATTTGGCGCTTCGGCATTATATATGTCCTAGGTTTCTTAAATGTTACTATACCATGCTGTTCTAAATAAAAGAATATAATAATCCAAAGCAATGTAGAAATACATTGCTTTGGAAGGTTTTTATAATTAATAGATAAAAAGATTTTAGTGATTTTATTTTAAATTCCAAATAACAGTTATATATGACATTGCCATTAATTTATATACATGATCATCAGAACTTAATAAAACAGATGTTTTTGTGATCAGAACTTAATAAAACAGATGTTGTAATGGCACACAATGAAAACATTTCATAGAAGTTTTTACGTATAATATTATGATAAAACTGTGTGATACTTGTTAAAATATGGTTAAATAAATAAAAACTGTAACTATAATTATTTACCATAGAATACTAGAAACTTGCAATATATATATTACTACCTAATGCATGATTTAAATGAAGAATTGATTTAAAACACTAGTCAATGTATTGACTTGGCACATCAGTGTCGCACTTTACTATATTCATAAAAAACTACCAAAAAAAGTTTTATGGTATATTGGTGGGCAATCTGCCAACACACAATATGGATGCTGTATCTGTGGCTACAATTAAGTATTCATTCAGGATCATAAATCTTTTCTATTTTATTCATAAATGGCCAGCAGTTAGAGCCGTTCTATTTCCAATGGGAATATAAAATAGAACAGGTCAACCGTGCTTATATTATTATATCAAAGCACTAAATATGAACAATGTTCCTTATAATAAGCTGATTTAGATGCTACAGCTTGTTTTATTTATTTATAAAAATGTTAGTAATTTAACCTTATTTGTATTTTAAAATGGAAGTTATGAAGCTTGAATGAATATGTTAGTGGCAATTTCTCTATGTTGAACTTTTAGGCATTTCATAAAATAAGAAAATGAACAAGTTTTAATGTCTACACTATACCTAGTGGCAGATGTAAAAGTAATTATTAAAGTTGTTAGCTTTATAAGATGAAATTAAATAACCAAGCATTGGGAAAGTATGAATTACTTTTATGTTGTGAGTTTACATTATAATCCTTTTTATAACCTATCCTCTTTTGTCCTGTGTTTATATGGGACATACCAAAAAATTGTATGGCAACAGAGTTATTTACTGAGCTTATTGTAAAAGATGACTAATGGAGTATTGGGTTGGTGATTGTGTAGGTAATGCTATTTGTCTTTTGTGTGCTGTGCTATCTGTCTTTTGTATCATAATTTTCCATATGTACCTATATTTCTTTTGACTAAATGGCTCTCTTGTTCTTTGGACTCTACCTCCCCCAGGATTACACATGTGATACATATTTACAGATGTAAGTCCTATTTCATAACATTAGGTATGTTTAAAAGATATCAGTTAAAACAAGAATTATTATTGTTAATTCATTCAAAGAACATTTTGTTATGCCTTTTACAGCATCATTACAAATATACTATAAATACCTTTTTTTGTAGGATAGTTTGACAAATGAGCATGCATTCCATCTGATGGTAAGTGGTTGCTTTGGCCCGTAGACATCTACATCTATCCTCGATTATGATTCAAAATGCAGATGCATTTTCACCTGTGATGACTGAGATGAAATGCCTTGTTTCCAGTCCAGTAAAGAGGGTCTCCTATCTGATTTAAAAAAAAATACTAAAATCAACTGCTTGTTACTAGCTTATTACTTATTATTAATATCAGATTAAACTTGTGTTATGTAAAATAAGTAGTTATATAATTTAATTCTGCAAAATACAACAGTAAAAATAAAAATACTAATTTGGTAGGGTAAACATTTGCTACATTTGTATTTCACATACCCTCTACTAAACAGGGTCTAATGTTTTATTGGTGCATTTATATGGTGTTAAGATGTTTTCAAATATAAATGGAGTTCATCAACTTATTATGAGATAATTATCATTATTATTATTAAAAGTCATTGTTAAAGATTTTTCTCAACACTATTGCCTCCCTGCATCTTTCTACATACCACTGAATTTATTTCAGAGTAGAAAAAATATAAAAATTGTTACAAGTTACGTTGCCATAGTCTTATGTCTTGATAGTTTTATTTTTATGGCATTGGGTGACAAACGAGCACACAGTTCACCTGATAGTAAGTGGATGCTGTGGCCCATAGACATCCACATTTATCCTCACTTAAGAATTAAAATGCAAATGTGTTGTCACTCCTGAGGACTAAGATGGAATGCCTCAATTCCAGTAAAAAGGGTCTATCATTCTCTACACTCATTATGCGAAACACAGCAGCATTACGTTGCCATTTTACATTGGGTATTCTGTGAGAGCATGGTCCTACCTCCGTTAAGCCAACGCATTCATGCTACAACTACAACATAGAGCTCTGCAGCATGGCTTTACCGCATATAAATTTATTCATATTGTAAACATTAAAATATTAAAGAATATAAAAAAAATTATTTAATATAATACATAGTATTATTTATCACCATCATCATCATCATAGCACATCACAAGTCCAACATTATTTATATAGGTGTGCTATGTATATTTTCCAATTCCAATATATATATATATAGTAGGAGAATGTAGTAGTAACGTGGCTCTGTTTAAGTGGGTTCATTGCTCTGTTTCTTATATTTTATATGTGTAGGTTACGAGTGCTCTCATTAAAGCAATTGCAGTACATATATTTGAGTACTTTTCAATTCATTTCTGAATAAGTACCAACCATTTGGCAATGCTACATCGTTTAAAATTCGGTAAAGTGTATTAGGGTAGTGGTGAAGAAGGGGGGGGGGGTATTTCCGCTGAAATATGGTGACTTGGCGGCTGTTACCCCGCTGTGACGCCGCTCCAGTTGCTATTAATTACGCCGATGAACACTGGGGGGTGAGGTTTATTTAGAGCGCTAGAAGCGAGTCGTCACCGGCGCGCGCGTCACTCTGCAACGCGAATAGAAAACTTGTGACCCTCGGTCCGGTGACGTCGCTCGTTTTGTGACGGCCAGGCGAGAGTTTGGGTCGCTAACGTGGACGTCATGTTAAAGGAAGAATAATGCATAATGTTAGGTATATGAAGGAAATGTTTACCCTGTTTACAGTTTTATATCAAGTCGATGGATTTATTACTTTTTGAGTTATAACTCTACTAGCAAAGGGGAACATTGGCTTGTAAGTAGTTCACTACGTTCTTTGGATGAAAGCCAAGTGACATGGCCAAAGCGCTATGCTATGTCATTGATGAGGGCTTAGTGCTCTTTCAGCATTACGTTGTGGTTGCAATCGAATAATGAATATGAATCAGATAAATAAGTTTGTCTAAAATTAGTAAAATTGGATAACTATCTATTTTACCACATTTTTAATCAGTCACGTTGTCATTTGTTTGTCTGTCGCTTCGGGTTGAATTTCGCAACTCAAATTTCGAGCACTTCCCGATGAGTTTTAAATTTTGAATATAGCTGAGAATCGCATGACAATGTCGGAATATGAAGAAAAAACGTGGTATATTTAATTTTTTTATTACAAAATTAAAAAAACTAACTACCATGAACATCATGGTTGTCATAACTCATAAAAGTGCACAGGAGTTAATTTAGTTATATATCAGACATCAATAGTGCATATCAGTATCCGAGTATAATTTAGCATTACTCTTATAGTACATATTATATCAAAAATCGATTGCTGATCATAGGCTTCCCCTATAGATTGTCTCGAAGTTGGGATATTTGCCATAGTGGATGTGCTTGGCAGACAGGTTGGCCACAGCAATATTTTTATTTTTAGTTACTTTAGGAAGATGCTGCTGCCCACCTCTGCTCCTATGGAAGTAGTGGATATTTTTACACCACTACTACATTGTCATATATCTAATAATAATTTATTTAAAGTGCGATCCTGCCCGGCTTCGCACGTATGATTTCTGGGTCTTGACAACAGCGACACCTAATCCAATTGAGTTTTTAAACCATCCATAAATCCACTCACATACACAAAAAAATTCATTGAAATTGTTCGAGCCGTTTTCGAGTTTTAGGGAGACAGCAATTGATTTTTATATAGAGAAGAAAAAGCTGAAATAATTTACACAATAAGGAGACTACATTCTATTGTTCTGTTGATTATAAGTAATTTATAAGGAACCACATATACATGGCTCTACCACGTATATCTGGAGAAAATTCGAAAATGTTGGGATTTTGGGGTTGTTGTCGGTCGAAATAAATATTAAAAATAAAATAGAATTTATTTTTTTTTAATTAAGAGGTCACGAAATGTACTGTAAACAAAAGTGATTTAAGTAGTTTAGGTTGCCACATGAATTGGGCATTGGACCGTACCATTTTGGATCCTTTAGTAGTATTCAGGAAATATTTCAAATTCAAACGATTTACTTCAAAGTTGAGTCTAAATAATATACTCAGATTTTATTATATCAAAGGCCATACATTATCTTTCTGAGAAGCTGTATGTCTGGAGATTTTGAGTTTTGTTGGGAATCTGGAGATCATTTGAAATGTCGGGAGAATCCAGACGAATCCCGAGCATCTGACAATCCTTTCGACTTGACAATGTATACATTTATTGTTTTATACTCCTAGTTTTAGAATTTGGTTTTTACTTCATATAAAAAGTTCATTGGTTTACCAACCCATGACATTTGAATACTGGTTCTGGTTAAGGTAAAGTTCCAAGAATTGTCTAGATATTATTTAATTCCGTCTAGTACTTTTGTAAATGTCGTTCGAATAATTTCATTAATTTCCAAAAAATTGACGAAGATATCGCAATACGTAAGTACCTACTTACTTATAAAAATAAAGTCAAATTTGGAACCTTTTTTTTAATGAATGAAAGCAACACTAAATCACGTGACGGTGACTTAATGTTGAGATAATTATGACGTTCCCATTAATTTTTGTTTTTTATTAGCGTTAACGACTGTAGAAAATCGACTTAGCTAACACCGCTGAGCTACCACCGATATTTAATAAATCCAGGAGAGCTAAGAGCAAAGAACGACTATGCTAAGGCCAAAATTTTAAAACAAAATGTCTGTACAATAGTCCTTTCTATGTCCTTGAATCCAACCCGAAAGAGACAGTGACTAATGATGTCTCTTTCCCGCACTTTGATCTTGAACATCGAGCTTACATTTGTATGACATCATTGAAATGGCGTCATTGTCTTATTGTTGCGTTGGTATTTGTTCATATATTATAATTATCTATTAATATTCAGAACGCTGTCTGCGTGGTAATGAAATTGCAATGTCGTGTCTCTCTATTATACCATTAAATTCGACTGATGTGGCCGATTTTAAACCACAGTTATAACCTAGATTATTCGAAGAATAATAAAGTGATGCGAATAGTAAGTAGTGATTCTTCGAGACATTCTTTAAATATGTATGTCGAAAACCGCGTCACTAGGTGGTTGGCATCGAACTATAAGTTGTTGGACTTCCTTTTCTACCTAGCCTAGGAGTCCGGCTGAGTAAATATCACATCGTAAATATTTTATCCATTTTTAACCACAAATAGCAGTGCCGCACCGCTGTATTTTGGTCTGAAGGCTTTTGAGGCATTCTATCTTAGTCCTCAACGGTGACAACGCATCTGTTGCCATCTTTACTTGAAATCGGTTGCAGGTGACCACGGGCTGCAGTTAGGGTTGCCAGATGGTCTGGATTCTCCTGACATTTAAAATGATCTCCAGACTCGACAAAACTCAAAATCTCAAACCGTACAGCTCTCGGAAATCTCTGGACACACAGCTTCTCGAAAAGTTAACGAGTAGACTGAATTTTGAAGTAATTTGTTTGAATTAAAAACATTTTATTAATACTACATAACGATCCAAATTGGTGGACTCTAGTAAAGTTCAATGCCAAATACGTGTGGCAACCTAAACATTAAATGTAGCTACTTACAGTAGTGT